>CM029275.1:29436308-29523296 GCA_016920895.1 Vaccinium myrtillus | reverse complement strand
AAATCTTCATCCCTCTCTGACAAAAACAAGATCAGGCAAGTACATATTTTACCCTTGAAAGAAACAATAGAAATGCTCAGGTTGATCGTAGTGGCTTAGATTGTTGTAAAGGGCTCAAAACAGGTTGGACTATTTAGTTAATTGTGCATCGGGTTGACATATTATATTATCTTTATTGCCTACCCAAGGGGGATGTCCCTGGGCATCATAGCAAGCTGACCTCAAATCTAAATGGGGTGTGTGAAAATTCCTGTGGCTCTCAAGACTAATATACAGGTTGCCTCAATCCATATCTTCCTATGTTACCATTGTGTGGGCCGGTCCAAATAGCTCATTACAAGCACGTGGTTGTGGCCTTTCAAGTGGGCCTTACGGACCAAGCATCAAGCCCAAGAATTGGATGTCACAGACTTCAAGATGGAAGCCCAAGTTTGAATGGATTATTTTTGTACTCATGTATCTCTTTTGTCATGTGTCTCTTCTCCCTCTTCTTAGATGGATAGGAAACATTAGTTACATTTATTTATCGCCCTATGTAGCCACGTGGCATAGGCTCTACAATTTTCTTTTCTTTATTTCCTCTTATGGTATACCCCTTGTAGGCTGTATATTCAGTTAGTCTTTTTTTTAATTTTATTTCAAGCTAATTTACCCAATAAATAAATAAATAAATAACAAACATCGGATATATGCAACCTGAATATGTATATCGGGCCAAAACTTATATCCCGGTCTCAAATCCTTCTAACAAACAAGGTGTAAGGGATAGAATATAAACCTCGTTTTATTGTGAATATATCGTTTATTTTCTTTATAAAAGTTGTAAATTGTTACTTGTTCATCCATTTTAAATGTACGAAAGAGAGTTCTCTTTTATTTGAGTAATATGTTTTTCTATCATCTACGTGATATTTCTATGAGGAAACATGAAAAGAAAACATGAAATTGAACATGAAAACGCATCTGACAAGTGAGATTCACCCGATACAGTACCAAGCCTCATTTCTACGAGAGTAGCAGTAGGTGAGTAGGTGGTCTAGTGCTCTTTAGGGGTGTTTTGGAAAAGAAAAAAAAAAGGAAAAAAAAATGATTTTTTAGTTTTGTCTTTATTCAATTTTTTTTTGCATTTGTTAGTTTTGCGTCAAGTTTTCGTGGTTTATGGATTCGTCTCGTCGAGACGAATCAAAAAAGTATAAAATTATGGTCAAAACTATTTTTTTTTAAAATAAAGCCAAAAGTAAACTAAAGTTTGAATAAAGACAAAACGAAAAAACTAAAAAATCAGGAGACTGGGTTGGACCATTAAAGGAGATTTCTTTTATCGGAAAACTGCATAGATCAAAAAGTTTCTTTCTTCTTTTACTTTTTTATATCTTCTTCAACCTTCATTTTTCTCCAGCGAAACCAGCGGCCGAAGAACGTAGCATCGGTCTGATTTTACAAAACCAGACCGATACTTGATGGAACAAGCCCTGTACGATCGAAAATAGAACGAAACTCCCGGTATGATCCGAGATCGACTGGTAATTAAAATGGTCGGAATAGAACTGGTGCATGAGTGCATCAGCGTACCGATTTCCTTAAAAAATGGAACATACTGGCCTGTATCCTCCGTTACGGAACAGTATTCATAAGCTTGGTTGGCAGTACTTGTAAAAGCGGAAAATCAAAGATTTCGTCTGCTTTTTGCCAATGTCAAGCCACCTAAATCACACTTTGACTAAAACAAGTAAAAGACAAACGAAAGAGGTCAATATTACATGCAACAGAGTCAAAAGAAGCATCAAAATATCCCCCTCTGATAATACTCCATAGAAAATCATGAAACGTCTTCCACATTCAACTGACTGGCCTATGTAGCTGAAAATTCTAAACGAAGAAAAAAGGGTCTCAAAAATAATAAAATCTGCTAGTCAAAACATGTATAGAATTGAATATATTAATTACATTACACAATTAACTTCCTACCAAAATTAATTAGACAAAATAATTTCATCATAAATTCTATAAATGGTAGCTTTTTTTTTTGAAGCATACCATCAGAGTTTTCTGGAAAAAAATTCAAAGATGACCAAAATGATAATTTTATCAGAATAGATGAACGTACAATTTCACTACTAGTAGAATGGTAGAATTATAAAAATTGCAACTATAGAATATTCAAAAAATTATCACTATGGTCTATGGGGCATTTGGTTACAAAAAATGTGAATCGTAAAAAAAAGACTAATAAATTTTCCACTATCATAAATCCATGAAAAACAAGTATTCAGACGTACCAATAGAATTAGCAAAACATGTGAACTGTTTTGAACAAAACATCTGATATATGTATAGAATGATACATCACAAACACAGAAATATTGGGAAAAATGGTAAATTTATCTGATATTTGTAACGCCTCCCTTATATGAGTTGGGACATACACACATATGGGACCCAACTATTGTGAGAGGGCGCTACACATAACCCGTGCATTAAATTTTTTTCGTCTAGTTGAGGCAGCTGCAATGGAGCCAGTGCGTGAGCGACGAAGCTTTTGGGTGGTGCTTGGTTGTGGCTCAAGCATAAGTTTGTAAGCTTAGCTCTATGCTGACTACTTTTCTTCTTCTTGTTGTTTTGTTTTTTAATTAAAAAACAAAAATTAGAGGAAGGTAGGTTGTGAATTTACGAGTAGTAGTCATAAGGTTAAGGAGTTTATTTTGTTGCACAAAAAAAAAAAAAAAAGGGGTCATTGTACCAATTTCATTTTTTGTTCTTGTAATGAATGAAATTCTTTTTGCCGTTCAAATTAACAAAATGTAATTAACCCATTAATTAAATCAAACCGACCAGTCCTCATATTCATCAACTATCGACCTTGCAGTCAGGGGCTGAGTGAGGAACTTCAATGGGGCTAAATTAATATATAGAGTTTCCTATCCACACCTCCTATTTCCCGATCAAATTTCTATGATCCGAACCGTTTAATGTGTTTAAAACGTATTTTTAAAGGTCCCCGCAAGAAATCATCCAAAAAAAAAAACCAAGAAGGGCTACATCCGATTAGTTTTAGATAAAAACTGTACATTCGGATCATGAAAATTTGATCGAAAAATTAGAGAATTAGAGGAGTCCCAGATGAAAACCCCATCCCAGAGAAATTGAGTATATGATATACCTTTGCTTTCTATTCTGGAACGACTTTGAAAAATAAAGAACGATAAATTTCACTTACATCCCCTGAGGTTTCTGACAAATACAGAGACTTCATTTATACTTTCTACAATTTCACTGCCCTCCTTGCTTTTCAAATTAATTGTTCGATTGCCCCTGCCATTACTTTAAGGCTAACGGTGTTAACTTTTTGTGTGAAAGACACTAATACCCTTAGCAGATTCTCCACCCTATTAAACAGAGTTAAAAAAGTTCTTCAAAAAATTAAACAGTGATTCATTTTTAGAAAACAGTTTTTAAGCAAAAATTATCGAAGTGATTTTAAAAAAAAAAAATTACTTTTTGAATTTTTTTTGTTCAAAATAGCTTTTTGAGGGGGAAAAAAAATTTGGAATTTAATTTTTTCACACTGTTTTTTTCGAAACAAATTTTAAAAATTTACTTTTTTTAAAAATTTACTTTTTTTAAGATTACGATTTTCCAAAAACAATTTTTTTATCCAAAAAATTATTTTCAAAACTTTCATATTTCAAACAACTGTTAATTTTTTTTCCATAATTAGATTTTTTTCTTCAAAAAAACTATTTTCAACAAAAAAATAAAAAAATAATTTTTATTTGAAAAACTTCTATGCGATAATTTTTGTTCAAAAACTGTTTTTTTAAATGAAAAAAGGTTTTTTGAAAAACCTTATTAACTCTAGTTTTGATTTTTTTTTTGTTAGGGTGGAGAATATATACTAAGGGTACTACAGTCATTTCAAGCAAAAATTTAACACCGTTAGCTTGAAAGTAATGGTAGGGGTTAATTTGAAAAGCAAGGGAGGGTAGTGAAATTTCAAAAAGTATAAGAGAGGTATCTGTATTTGCAGTCAGGGGCTGAGTGAGGAACTTCAATGGGGCTAAATTAATATATAGAGTTTCCTATCCACACCTCCTATTTCCCGATCAAATTTCTATGATCCGAACCGTCTAATGTGTTTAAAACGTATTTTTAAAGGTCCCCGCAAGAAATCATCCAAAAAAAAAAAACCAAGAAGGGCTACATCCGATTAGTTTTAGATAAAAACTGTACATTCGGATCATGAAAATTTGATCGAAAAATTAGAGAATTGGAGGAGTCCCAGATGAAAACCCCATCCCAGAGAAATTGAGTATATGATATACCTTTGCTTTCTATTCTGGAACGACTTTGAAAAATAAAGAACGATAAATTTCACTTACATCCCCTGAGGTTTCTGACAAATACAGAGACTTCCTTTATACTTTCTACAATTTCACTGCCCTCCTTGCTTTTCAAATTAATTGTTCGATTGCCCCTGCCATTACTTTAAGGCTAACGGTGTTAACTTTTTGTGTGAAAGACACTAATACCCTTAACAGATTCTCCACCCTATTAAACAGAGTTAAAAAAGTTCTTCAAAAAATTAAACTGTGATTCATTTTTAGAAAACAGTTTTTAAGCAAAAATTATCGAAGTGATTTAAAAAAAAAATTACTTTTTGAATTTTTTTTGTTCAAAATAGCTTTTTGAGGGGGAAAAATTTGGAATTTAATTTTTTCACACTGTTTTTTTTCGAAACAAATTTTAAAAATTTACTTTTTTTAAAATTACGATTTTCCAAAAACAATTTTTTTATCCAAAAAATTATTTTCAAAACTTTCATATTTCAAACAACTGTTAATTTTTTTTCCATAATTAGATTTTTTTCTTCAAAAAAACTATTTTCAACAAAAAAATAAAAAAATAATTTTTATTTGAAAAACTTCTATGCGATAATTTTTGTTCAAAAACTGTTTTTTTTAAATGAAAAAAGGTTTTTTGAAAAACCTTTTTAACTCTAGTTTTGATTTTTTTTTTGTTAGGGTGGAGAATATATAATAAGGGTACTACAGTCATTTCAAGCAAAAATTTAACACCGTTAGCTTGAAAGTAATGGTAGGGGTTAATTTGAAAAGCAAGGGAGGGTAGTGAAATTTCAAAAAGTATAAGAGAGGTATCTGTATTTGTCAGAAACCTCAAGGGAGGTAAGTGAAATTTGCCCAATAAAGAAAGAAATCTGGTGATACCTTTGATACCGTAGAATGACGCACGATATCATCTCTATAATAATGGACAACTTTAATTTACACCTTTGGTAATTTGAGCAAATTTCAAAATACACCTTCGATCACGGAAACAGCGTGCTGTAGGGCGCCGTTGTAGGACATCATGTGGACTGCCAGATGTATTTTCGACAGTCCTAATTTCATCTCGCTACTTTGCAGATTCGAGCCATCCATTGCCTAGATGAAATCCGAGCCGTTGATTTGCCAAGGGCAACGACTCATATGCCGCCCTACAGGAGTGCTCTACAGCACCCCGATCCCTTCCATCACATATTTAAACACTTACATCACTTGTACTATTGTGAGAATTTTAGTAACTCCTTTCAAATTGATGGGAAAGCTTATTTTGCACAATTGGCGATACTTTCCACTCCATATATGCTTTTGAGGTTCCCAGAATCCCATTTACAGGTATATGAAGCTTCTTTTTCCAAAAGTAAAGAATCATGAGGCTTATTTAGGTCAATAATTGTTGAAAGTTGAGTTGTGTATTTTGAAAACAAGATGGAAAGCTTTTGTCCCACATTGGACAATTAGAAGAACTTAAAAGGCTTTATCTATCACAACCCTTGAGTGGACTTATGAATGTGTGGCTAGACCCAAGGGAGGTCTCACGCGCACACGAAATGGGCCGAGGTCCAAGCCAATTTGGGGAACCCGCTCAGGAAACCAGTTAACCGGGTGCGCGCAGGGGGGCGTGCAAATCCGCCAATTTGGGCCTCGCGTGCTCATAAGGAAAGCCCACATTTTTGCTCAATTTCAGAAACTGTTTTTCGAAGTCAAAACCAAAAATCTTTTTTGATTTCTGATCAATTAAAACCCCGTTTAAATTCCAGAGAGCAAGAAGGTCGAAACAGTGTAGTGTAGTCGGTTTTCTTCTGTGCAGAGAAGGCAGAAACAGAGAGTGAATTCTGGGCTGTTTTATCCTGGGGACGGCGTGGTGTGTTGAACTGCTTGCACAATCTGGGCAGAGCCGCCAAACGTCTTAAAAGAGAGCGACCTAGTCCGCGACTCAGCCATAATTCATTTTGTTTGGTAATCTATTTTCATACACAGATTCTTTCTTATTTTCAGCAATTTGTTCCAACAATTTTAATACGTTATCATTCTGCCATGGATTCTGAAAATAAGATCTCTGTTCCCACCGCTGATAACAACAAGCCCTTCAATCCTGCTACCACTGAAAATACTAATGCAATAGCCAAATGGGTTGATGAAGACTTTTTATGCAAGAACTATATTTTGAATGCTATGCTTGATGATCTTTACGATTATTTGAAGTTTTCTATGGTTGATGAAAAATCCGTAGTTTCTCAGGCCCATGATTTACAAAAAAATAGCTCATGAAATTCTTGCTGAGGGTATGGTTATTAATGAACAATTTCATGTTGCTATCCTTATTGACAAATTGCCACCTCTTTGGAAAGTTTTTAAGAAAAATCTCTGCCACAAGACAAAAGAGTTTTCCATGGAGACTCTGATTGCTCGTCTCCATATTGAGGAAGAAGCCCGGAGACAAGATCAAAATGAAGAGGTTCTGATTGTCTCTAACAAGCGGAACCATAGCTCGGCTGCTCTTAAGCCGAAGGGAAAGACCGCGAAGCCGAACCAGAATAGGAATGACTGTCACCTTGAAAGATGTCTTTCACACTCCCGAGATGAGGAAAAATCTTGTGTCCGGCTATCTCCTCAATAAGGCCGGTTTTACTCAGACTTTAGGAGCAGACCAGTATATCCTTACGAAGAATAATTCATTTGTTGGAAAGGGTTATGCTGTAGATGGAATGTTCAAGCTCACAATTGATATGAATAACAATGCATCTTCTTCTTACATCGTTTGTTCTGTGAATATGTGGCATTCTAGACTTTGTCATGTGAACAAAAGGTTGATTAAGAACATGAGCAACCTAGGCCTTATTCCAAACGTTTCCTTAAATGATTTTGAAAAATGTGAATCATGTAGCCAAGCTAAGATTACAAAGAAACCTCATAAATAAGTTTTTAAGGAAACAAAATTATTAGATTTGATTCATTCTGACATGTGTGAATTATATGGAGTTCCTACTAGAAATGCACATCGATATTTTATCACTTTTATTGATGATCATTCGAATTACACTTGTGTTTATTTGATGAAGCATAAGAGTGAAGAACTTGACATGTTTAAAATCTTTCTAAATGAAGTTGAAAATCAGTTTCATAGAAAGATTAAGAGACTTCGTAGTGATAGAGGCACTGAATATGATTCAAATGAGTTCATTGCTTTTTACAATTCTACTGGTATCATTCATGAGAAAACTACCCCTTACTCACCCGAAATGAATGGAAAGGCAGAACGTAAGAATAGAACACTATGTGAACTTGTAGTTGCTATCATGCTTAGTTCAGGTGCAGCTTCACATTGGTGGGGTGAAATATTGTTAACCGTTTGCTATGTGCTAAATAGAATTCCTAATTCTAAGTCTTTGATTTCGCCTTATGAATTGTGGAAAAACAAGAAGCCCAATGTGTCTTATTTCAAAGTTTGGGGCTGCTTATTCGTATTCCTGACCCGAAAAGGTCAAAACTTGCTAGTAGAGCTTACGAATGTGTTTTTATTGGCTATGCTGTGAACAGTAATGCATATAGAATTTTCGATATTACTAATAAGGTGATTATAGAATCTATTGATGCTGACTTCTATGAAGAAAAATTTCCTTTTAAATCCAGAAATAGTGGGGGCGCGGAATCTAGTAGTAGAATACCTAGATTAGAAGAACCTAAAAACGAAAACTCCAGGGACATTTCTGTCAAACCAAGGAGGAGCAAGAGGGCTCGCACCTTGAAGGACTTTGTTCCTGAATTCGCATTCTCTTTAGAAGAGGATCCCACTACACTTCAGGAAGCCCTGTCTAACCTTGATGCCGATTTTTGGCAAGAAGCCATTAATGACGAAATGGACTTACTAGAGACCAATAGAACTTGGCAACTAGTAGACTTACCACCGGGTTGTAAAGCGATTGGCTGTAAATGGGTTCTTAAAAGGAAGTTAAAACTTGATGGTTCAGTGGATAAGTTTAAAGCTCGACTTGTAGCAAAGGGATATAGACAAAGAGAAAACATTGATTTCTTTGATACCTATTCTCTTGTAACACGAACTACTTTGCTTCGAGTTTTGATTGTTGTAGCTGCTATTCATAACTTAGTAGTACATCAAATGGATGTTAAAACTGCTTTCTTGAACGGTGATTTAGAAGAAGAGATTTACATGGACCAACCCGAAGGGTTTGTTGTCCACGGCCAGGAACACAAAGTGTGTAAGTTAGTTAAATCTTTGTATGGTCTTAAACAAGCACCAAAGCAGTGGCATGAAAAATTCGACAATCTTGTTTTGTCAAATGGTTTCAAAGTTAACGAAAGTGACAAATGCATATATTATAAATTTGAGAATTATGTGTACACGTTGATATGCTTATATGTCGATGATTTGCTGATATTTGGCTCTAGTTTATCTGTCGTTAATGAGACCAAATCTTTGCTCAGTAATAACTTCGATATGAAAGATCTTGGGGAAGCTGATGTTATTTTGGGTATCAAAATTACTAGATCGGAGAATGGTATCTCACTTAGTCAAGCTCATTATATTGAGAAAATCTGGAAGAAATATAATTACTTTGACTGTAAACCAGTTTGCACCCCGTTTGATACTGCTGTAAAGTTATTCAAGAACACAGGTGAAAGTATTAGACAATCTGAATATGCAAGTATCATTGGCAGTCTTCGTTATGCTACTGATTGTACTAGACCAGATATTGCATATGTTGTGGGTGTTTTGTGCAGGTTCACTAGCCGACCTAGTATGGAGCATTGGCATACTATCGAAAGGGTAATGCGGTACCTGAAAAGGACCATGAATGTTGGATTGCATTACTCTAGTATCCCGCCGTATTAGAGGGGTATAGTGATGCTGATTGGAATACCCTTTCGGATGACTCCAAGGCAACAAGTGGATACGTGTTCAATATAGCTGGTGGTGCAGTTTCTTGGAAATCTAAGAAACATACTATATTGGCACAATCCACAATGGAGTCTGAGATGATAGCACTAGCTGCTGCTAGTGAAGAGGCAAGTTGGTTGAGAAACCTTTTGTTAGAAATCCCATTATGGGAAAGACTGATTCCGGCGATATTAGTCCACTGCGATAGTACCGCGGCTATTGCAAAAGTTCAGAACCGTTATTATAACGACAAAAGACGACAAATACGTCGTAAGCACAGTACAGTGAGAGAGTTTCTCACTACTGGAGCTGTTAGAGTGGACTATGTACGGACAAATGAGAACCTGGCTGATTCTTTGATGAAAGGACTAGCTCGGGAAAAGGTGTGGTACACCTCGAAAGGGATGGGACTCATGCCTATTGATAAATGAGTCACTTGTGATGGATACCCAACCTATAGATTGGAGATCCCAAGAAATAGGTTCAAAGGGAAAAACAAGTCACATGGTGATATGATAAGAATCATGCTATAAAGAGTTTCACTCTAAAGTCCATCCCTAAGAAGCATGACATCCTGTAGCATGGAAGGTTGTGTTATTACATAACACTTAATGAGTTTTATAGCTCCATGTGGAGTGGAGTACCTAGACTATAGGAGTACTCTTGATAGACTCACCTATATGAATGTTGAAGTGTGGCCGCTTCTCGGGAGAGTTTGGCAAACTTTCTAGGTCATTCATGAAACTGGGATACAAGCACATGGCCGTAAAGTGTTGGCTTTCGAACACTAAACTAAGTGGAGTTGTGTGTGAGGTGCATTCAGCCTTAGAGTTCAAGACCACAAGTCACTCTAGTTTTACACTGAAGCACTATCACTATGCAAAGGTTCAAGTCATGAGACACCTTTGACTTATGCACTTCTCTATATCTTCTTGCTCATTAAAAATTGTTTTAAAAATACAAGTGGGGGATTGTTGAAAGTTGAGTTGTGTATTTTGAAAACAAGATGAAAAGCTTTTGTCCCACATTGGACAATTAGAAGAACTTAAAAGGCTTTATATATCGCAACCCTTGAGTGGACTTATGAATGTGTGGCTAGACCCAAGGGAGGCCTCGCGCACACACGAAATGGGCCGAGGTCCAAGCCAATTTGAGGAACCCGCTCCAGATTCCAGTTAACAGGGTGCCCGAACCTCGCGCTTGGGGGGGGGTGCAAATCCCCCAATTTGGGCCTCGCGTGCTCATAAGGAAAGCCCACGTTTTTGCTCAATTTCAGAAACTTTTTTTCGAAGTCAAAACCAAAAATCTTTTTATTTTGGAAAGCTTTGATTTCTGATCAATTAAAAAAATGTGTAAAACATGTTCATAATCAGCTCGCTAAAGGGAGCACTTCTCCATTGTTATTCATTCTGAAAAATATACTCTTCCACGTTTAAATTCCAGAGAGCAATAAGGTCGAAACAGTGTAGTGTAGTCGGTTTTCTTCTGTGCAGAGAAGGCCGAAACAGAGAGTGAATTCTGGGCTGTTTTATCCTGGGGACGGCGTGGTGTGTTGAACTGATTGCACAATCTGGGCAGAGCCGCGAAATGTCTTAAAGAGAGCGACCTAGTCCGCGACTCAGCCATAATTCATTTTGTTTGGTAATCTGTTTTCATCCACAGATTCTGAGGTAACACGTTCTTATTTTCAGCAATTTGTTCCAACAATAATGCTAGATACACACCCTTGTGCTCACACCCTGTCACACCTTGCCTATGTGGCATGTGGGCCCCGCCCATTTAACCCTAAAAAAAGAAGAAGCAAAAATCAAAAAATTTCAAATTTTCAAAGCTGGGTTCCACACTCTCATTTTCGCTAGGGGTGTTAACGGTTCGGTTTGGTGCGGATTGGTATGAATCCGAGGACCGAACCAAAAGTCTACTGTCCAATGTAAGGCAATCCATGTCCAAACCAAAAGTCTACGGTTCGGTTCTGAAACAATAAAAAAAATCACGGTTCGGTTCACGGTTTATCCACGAATTATAACATTCCACAAAATTAAAAAACATATTCCACATTCACATTCTGAATGTAACTTTTGGAACAAATTCATCAGTAACTTTTAAATTTTAATAAACAACACCAAGTCACCAACAGCATTGCTTCAAAATAATTCAAAGAGATTCACATTCAAGAGAGTACCAGTAGCAGTAGTAAAAAGATGCAGAAACAACATAATATAAAGCGAGTAAACAAAAGTCTTCACCACAAACAGTCCCAAGTCCGGGAGTACCTAATATACGTGCAAGCAAAATTACAATTGTTAATTACAGTTTGCACCTTTACTTTTCAGTTATACCACATTCACTTATTTAGGGTATAAAATTAACAATAATATGTTTAATTATAATTCTTATCCCAATATTATATATATAAATATATATTTTTTATTGATTAAATTCTCACGGTCCGGTTCGGTTTATCGACGGTTCTTTTCCGAAAATCCATGGACTGAACCGCGAAGCACGGTTTTCTAATTTTTCAATCCGTGTCCGGACCATTAATCCACGGACCCAATCCAAAACCTACGGTTCGGTTCGGTCCGATTCGAATTCACGGTTCATGGGTTGTTTTTGACAGCCCTAATTTTTGCAGGGCTTCATCTGGTTATAGAGAGAGAGAGAGAGAGAGAGAGAGAGAGAGAGAGAGAGAGAGAGAGAAGAGAGAGAGAGAAGAAGAAGAAGAAGAAGAAGAAGAAGAAGAAGAAGAAGATCGAAGGTGAAAGGGAGGAGAAGCAGATCGAAGGTGAGAGGGCTAGTGGTTCGATTGTCGTGTTCTCGAGGGCTGGTGGTTCGATCAACACCAATCCCCCTTTTTCCACGTACTGAAAAAGCATGTAAGCCCAATAGGCCGAGCTTCCTTTGGTTTTGCAAATCCATGCCCAAAACATATACATTTGGGTGTATCGTTTTTTTTATGGCACTGTAATCTTTGGTATTTATTTATAGAATGTCTGTTTAGGTTGTGGAAAGGAATCACTTCAATATGTAATGTTTGTGAGCGCGGTAGTATTTAGTCAGGTATTTTTGGAAGCAAATAAAGTCGGTTCAATATTGCAGAACTTGCTCAAGCAACCCGTCAATCAAGTCTCCTGTTCGCTAGTTGCTCGAGCAACTTGGTTCTTGCTTAAGCAACCGAGGTGCGCCTATATAATGATATCAATTAGGGTTGAAGAGTAACCGAACGAGAATACATCTTTTTGAGCGGCTATTCACATACAATATACTTGTGAGAGTTTTTTTGGGATGCACCTTGAAGATCCTTGAAGGCCGGATGCTTAGTGATCATCTTCAAGGGGTTTAATTCGTCAACAACAACTTTTTCTCTATCAAAGTCCTTTCGTGGAGTTCGAAAGGCAAATCTGTTGGAAGGCTTGAGGATTCAAGATGTGGCGATCATGCAACGGTGTGATGTACGTGGATTCGGCAAGTAGGGCTTAGGATTCGTGGTGAGGATACACGGTCATCGAGTAAGTCTACTTGTAATCACACATTTATTTAGTGCATCATTCATTCCCGTGGTTTTTTACCCTTTTCGGGGTTTTTCCACGTAAATCTTGTGCCTTGTTCTTTTATCGTTTAGTTTGAAGAAGTTTCTTCTTCTTATTATTATTCATCGCATCGATTTAGGAATTTCATTTGGTATCAGAGCGGGTCGCTCTTTGTGGAATATTCTTATTCTTAGCGGATCCAGTTTTTCATATCGTTAGCGATGGAGTTAAATACAAATAGACCACCGATATTAGAAAGGACTAATTTTGATCATTGGAAAGCAAAAATGGTAGCCTATCTTAAGGCTATTGACGAGGATGTCTGGAATGCTTGTGAGGTTAAATATACACCTCCAACAGTAACGGTTGATGGTGTCACAACACCAAAACCTAATGCTAGTTATACCCCAACAGAGAGATCTGTAAGAGCTGCGAATAGTCGTGCCTTAAACGTACTTTTTACTTATGTTGATACTAAGGAGTTTCAGCGCATCTCTACTTGTAAGGTTGCGAAGGAAGCTTGGGATATTTTGGTTACAACGCATGAAGGGACGAATACGGTAAAACAAGGAAACCTACAACGAGTAACCACACAGTTTGAGATGATTAAGATGAATGAGGATGAGACATTCGACGAGTTTTATGCTAAACTAAATCACATTGTCAACACTAGCTATACATTGGGTGAGCCCATATTTCCTTTTCGTGTTGTTAAAAAAAATTTACGATCCCTTCTTGAACGTTTTAATACTAAAGTTGATATTTTGGAAGGAAAAAGAAAATTACCCAAAATGTCTGTTGAAGAAATTGTTGGTCAGTTTCAAAACTATGAACTTACTCATTTTGACCAAGATTTGATTCCCAAGAAAGCTGTTACTAAAACTGTGGAAAAATCCATAGCTTTTTCGAGTAAACATAAAGAGACACATAAAGATATTAGTGATTCAGATAGTGATGGCGATTATGATATGGAGGCTTTGGATTTGTTTATGAAAAATTTCAAACATTTCTTTAAGAAAAAGAATCATGAAAATGAAAACAGCGTTATGAAGAGTAAAGGAAAATTTAATTTTTCTAATATCAAGGAGCGAAAAGGAGTAAAAGGATCACCCTCCAGACCTAAGTGCTACGAGTCTCATGGTTATGGGCATCTTGCTCAAGATTGTGCTAATAAAAGAATGAAACAAAAAGTTTATAATGTGAAGACATGGGATGATGATTCAGATTGTGGAAGGTCGGATAGTGACAAAGATGAAGAAAACATTTGGAAGAATTTCATAGCTTTTGCTGCCAAACATCAGGCTAGTGAGAAGATAGATGAAAAATTAAGTTGTGAGGGAATAGTCGATAGTGATGTTGAAGAAGATGTTGTGGACTCCGATGAACTACAAGAGGCTTACAATAAGCTCTACAATGAGAGTTTAAAAATTACAAGGCAAAATATTAAGCTTGCTAGTAGAAATGAAAAAGTTAGTCATGATCTAGAAACGACATTATTTTCGGCAAGGCATTTGTCAGAATCCCTAGACTGCATGACTCAAGAGAGAGATCAACTGCAAAAGGTAGTGGTACGACTCCGTGAGAAAGTGAAAGAAGTAGAAGAACTTAATACAACCAATAAAGGTAAACTACATAATTTATCTGTGGAATTGAGTAATGCTAATTGTAGTTCCAAGCGTTTCAATGCAGGATCTAAAGCTTTAGATGAAATTCTTGCTATTCAAAGACCATGCAGTGATCGAACAGGGCTTGGATATCATGCCTATTCTTTGAGTGAAGAAAAAGGAGAAAATATGGTTCTTGAAAAGAATATGAAAGTTCCGGTAAGTGCCAAAATATTCCGGACTCAATACGAGGTAAAAGCTAAACTTAGTCTCAATAATTCTAAGCCTCAAGTGTTTGTTAAAATGCCTGGATGCATTAAAAAACCTAGTGCTAGAAAATTCATTCCTGTCTGTCATTATTGTGGAGTTAAAGGTCATATTCGTCCGAACTGTTTTAAACTACATGGATATCCTATACATCCCCGCAATTATCGCAACAAAACTAAGACTCATAAGAATGGGGAAAATCGGAGTAAGCATAGGCATGGCTATGTAAATCATGACAAATCCATTATGAAAACTCAAGCAAAAAATATTCTTATCACTACTAGACCTGTTTGGGTGAGGAGAACAGATTTAAGACCCCGTGCATATTTATCTTCCATCCCTCTAGATGACACTGGATCATCCAGAGGCGTTGACTTTGCCTTTTAAGAATCGGTCTCATACCCATAGTCTAGGTTGTTTTTCATTGGATATGGTTTACCTAGAGTTATGGTTTGTGTTGGTCTTTATATTTTTATTGCTTAGTTCGTTAAATTCTTCATTAACAAAAATCTCAAAAAGATTTTATTTATTTGTTTTTATGTTTCCAATGTTGCTTTCCTTTACAGTTGTCTTAATTATCTTGATTAAAAAAAAAACACTATCTTTTTGTGTTTGTTGCCTTTTAGACATGACGGTGAATTGGTTAATTGTTATGAGATTTTATGAGGATCTACATATTGTGTATGCGTATACATCTCTTTTATCTCTATATAGCTTGGATGATATTCTAGAATCAAATGTAGTATGGGTCATGTCTTATGATTTACACTTCATTCACATCAACTATAGCCAGCTCCTTAACTCCTGATCGACATTTCTCATGTAGCTGGCATGTGCCTTGTGCAACTCCTTTGAGATTGACCGCTTAGCAGTTATGATTATATCAAGGCCGTTTATATAACAAAAAAAATAAAATTGTGTGGGTGTTTAGTTGAAAAGGGTGATGAGATATGGTTCATATTCTCTGCATTTTCGGGCTTTTCACTTAGTAACCGGGCCTCTTGCCTCAGTAAGCAGTGAGTGTCCGCGTCAAACGGTGGAGAGTTTCGGGATTGTAATATGGGGTTTGCTTGAGTTCGTAGCCTTTTTGACTCGAGTAATTAAGTCCGTTGGGGGTGTTCTTTATACCTAGTGCCCTAAGGCCATTTGGTTTGGGTGTCACTGGCCTAAAGCTCTCTACACGGGTCAATTAGAAAGCTTAAAGGACTTTGGCATTGCACGACCACATTATGAGCATTGAGCTTAGTTAAGGAGGTTCTTTATTAAAAAAATAAAATACAAAATAAAAAATGCATGAGAGGAAGGTGGAAATTCACTCAGTATTTGTTGAGGGGGAGTTTGGCTCATTGACAAATCCAAAAAATTGCTTGGTTTGACTTCTTGAGAGGAGTTTATCTTGACACTCCATGCCTACATGAGAAACCAAGTTTTTGTGTTGAGTTGAACTTGCTATAATTGACGTGACTCACACACTCACTTTTGTCATCGGTACGTGACTTATGATACATCTGCTTTCTCAGTATATTCTTGCTATTTGAATTTAAGATGTGTCAATGCATTATACTTTATGTGTGCTCATTGAAACCCATAACCATCAACCCGTTTCACCTGTGCTTGATCTTAAAAATAAATTTTATTTTGGATGGATGATTTGTGTCAAGGAGTCCCTTTAGTTTTATCGTTCTTCAAAGAAAAATTTATAAATAACTAAAACGGTGTGACTCTAGTTATGTCTCTTATATACTTGCTTTTATTTTTTAAAAGGGGCAGTCAATCACTAATTCTATATCGAATAAGCAGTATCTTTTTCTCGAAATTGGTTTCGTTGCACCAAAGTTGTTCATTCGATCTTTAGGATTGCTTGTTTGAGGATTGTGTTGGCCCTAGTTCTTTCCTAATTTCATAATATTTCTTTTGACTGCTAAATTTTTATATTGCCATTCTTAATTATAACATCTCATTCAGCACGTTAGTATGGCTACTATGAGGCATTGCTATTTGTTGATTCCCATGTTTCATGGCTGTTCATTGCACACTATTATCCCCAGAGATTCTTGGTTATTATTTCCTTTGTCCTTCCGTGACAAAAAGGGGGAGAAATTTAATACTAACAGGTTGTGTGAAGTGTTTGTGTCTATGGTGCAACTTGCAGGTTTCCTATTCACACTCTTTTAGGAGATGTAGTTTTTAGTGTTCAGTGTGTTTTGTCATGGAAGTGCCAAAGGGGGAGATTGTAAGCCGAATAGGCCGAGCTTCCTTTGGTTTGGCAAATCCATGCCCAAAACATATACATTTGGGTGTATCGTATTGTTTTTTTATGGCACTGTAATCTTTGGTATTTATTTATAGAATGTCTGTTTACGTTGTGGAAAGGAATCACTTCAATATGTAATGTTTGTGAGCGCGGTAGTATTTAGTCATGTATTTTTGGAAGCAAATAAAGTCGGTTCAATATTGCAGAACTTGCTCAAGCAACTTGTCAAGCAAATCACCTGTTCGCTAATGAGATTCAGTATCGCAGAACTTGTTCAAGCAACCCGTCAAGCAAGTCTCTTGTTCGCTAGTTGCTTGAGCAACTTGGTTCTTGCTTGAGCAACCGAGGTGCGCCTATATAATGATACTCCCTCTGTCCCAATTTGTTTGCTCAGTACGGGGAATCCCCCAATTTAGTGGGTCAGAGTCAAAGGCTTTAAAAAGGGGGAGAGTTGGTATAGGGTCCACTATAGCAATTTCCTAGAGTCTAAGGTCCACCCAAATATTCTCTAAGACATAAGATCCACTAGAATAACAAAAGACCCAACTACCCCCAACAATTTTCGATGTATTTATTTCTTGGGAGAGTTTTCGATTCTTTTCTCTCTCTCTCTCTCTCTCTCCTCACCGTCACTCTCGTTCCTCTCTCCATCGCTAAATCGGCGAACCTCCGGCAAACACCACCACGGTGAAACTCCAACAGAAACGATCAAATCGTGATCTAATCACATCATCATTGTCGTTTGTGGCTGAAATTAAGTCGTTTGACCATTTTCTGCAACTCCGGCGATGGACAATCCCTGTTCGAGTGGAAAACCTTTCAGATCTATGCCGTCGTTGTTGTTCCGGCTACTCTTCGACGATCGATCATTGTCGAACCTCCGGCTACTCTTCGGCGAACCTCCGACAAACACCACCACGGTTAAACTCCGGCAGAAACGATCAAATCGTGATCTAATCACATCATCATTGTCGTTTGTGGCTGAAATTAAGTCGTTCGACCATTTTCTGCAACTCCGGCGATGGACAATCCCTGTTCGAGTGGAAAACCTTTCAGATCTATGCCGCCGTCGTCGTTGTTCCGACTACTCTTGGACGATCGACGGCGTTTAACGTCTGATTTCATCCCAACAAATTTACAGGTTGTTCTCGTACAAAGAAAGACTAGCTGTGTAGTACACTATTTTCAAAGATGTGTAGTACACGAAGCTGCATGTCAAGATACTACAAGCCGTGTAGCCTGTCATTCATTAATATGACAAATGCTACAAGTGTAGCCCATAGAAAAGAGACACTGTTGAGTATTGATAAGATAGGTATTTTTTTTACTTTTTTTTTTTAAACAAAAGATACTCCATTAATGAGGTACTTTTTGCTTCTAAATATCTACTTCTTTGCTTTCTAGTACTACTTAATATTGCGATTCTACATTTTTCTGTTGTTTGGATGAGTTTGTGATGAATGTACTATGTTTTATTAGTTCAGATAACCACCTCTTATGAGTTCAGATAACCACCTCTTATGAGTTTAGATAACCACCTCCATTTTGAAAAAGTGGTTTTTTTTTTGTTTTATTCAATTTTCAGTAAAATTTTTATGTTAAAAGCAGAGGGTTTGTGCTACTACCTTGTAGTGCTTGGGTGGTTGAGGACTTGATCCCAAGTAAGTTTTTTAAACAAAAATATGCCCAGATAACCACATCTTATGAGTACAGATAACCACCTCTTGCGAGTCAAGATAACCACATCTGATCCTAAGTAGGTTTTTTTTTTAAAATGACATAGCTCAGATAACCACATCTGCGCCGGTCAATTTTCCGGCGAAGTCCAATTTTCCGGCACCGACAGGATTTTCCGGCGAACTTTTCCGGCGAAGTCCATTTTCCCATCGACTTTTTCGTCAGACTTTCCGGCGCCGGCGACTTTTCCGGTAAATGTATATTATGTATTAAATTTAATGCAAGGGTACATTTGTCTAGTAAAAAAATAGAATGGACCTAAGAGAATAAAAAAAGTGGTTTGGGGGATTAGAGATGTTATGAAAACATTAGGTGGACTAGAGGTGTTACAAAAAGCTATAATGGACCCTATAACAATTCTTTATTAAAAAGGCATACTTTTCCAATCTTACCCTTCTTTGATGGGAAATGAATTTAGCTCCTACAATCCCGAAAATTTTGGCTCCCAAAAAAAATATTTGCTCACAATCCCTAAAATTTTGGCCAAATATCCCGAAAATTTTGGCTCCCGAAAAACAATTTGGCCTAACAATCTCAAAATATCCCTAAAATTTTGCCTCCAACAATCCCGAAAATTTTGGCTCCAAATTTTTTGCTCCAAATCAAATTTTGCGCCAACAATCACGAAAAGTTTGGCTCCATCAAAGTAATTTTCTCCATGCAAAAGTGAAAAGTATTGAAAAGGGTAAGATGGGAAGTTTATCCATAATTATAGCCAATTCAGGAAAGTGGGCAAACAATTTGGGATAGCCCAAAAAGGAATACTGAGCAAACAAATTGGGACGGAGGGAGTATCAATTAGGGTTGAAGAGTAACCGAACGAGAATACATCTTTTTGAGCGTCTATTCACATACAATATACTTGTGAGAGTTTTTTTGGGATGCACCTTGAAGATCCTTGAAGGCCGGATGCTTAGTGATCATCTTCAAGGGGTTTAATTCGTCAACAACAACTTTTTCTCTATCAAAGTCCTTTTGTGGAGTTCGAAAGGAAAATCTGTTGGAAGGCTTGAGGATTCAAGATGTGGCGATCATGCAAGGGTGTGATGTACGTGGATTCGACAAGTAGGGCTTAGGATTCGCGGTGAGGATACACGGTCATCGAGTAAGTCTACTTGTAATCACACATTTATTTAGTGCATGATTCCTTCCCGTGGTTTTTTACCCTTTTCGGGGTTTTTCCACGTAAATCTTGTGCCTTGTTCTTTTATCGTTTAGTTTGAAGAAGTTTCTTCTTCTTATTATTATTCATCGCATCGATTTAGGAATTTCAAAGCCTCTAGTAGCAACCACTATTTTCTTCTGAACTCGCATTTGCAGCATTTGATCCTTTTTTCTCCAAGCTCATCAATCCCAGGTTTAACCACTAAATCTTTTTTTATACTCTTTAACTACGACTGATTGTTAATATGATATGTTCTTGATATTCTTGTTCTCTTTAATGTGAGCTCCCTCATCAATGGTAATTTTCTTTTGTGCTTTTGGCTTGAATATCATCTGGGATTTACTAGGATTTCTCTATGTTTTTATATTTCCATTAGTTGAATCGAATGATTTAGTACCCTTTGAGCCTGTTGCAGGTCAATATCTTTTATGTCTCTAGTGAAAATTTCCTTTTGTACCCTCTGAGCCTGTTTCTACACTTGTCTATTCTATCACCTGCTCTTTCAAAGAGATGAGATGAACTTTGGTTAGAATTGCTTGTAGCACCTTTGGTGGGAGCTATTTTACAGTAGACTAAAATGCAAATGAACATACTTAAGTGGGCGTTTGATATTCATTTTGGAGGTTGCTTTTGGTGACTAGAAATTGAGAAGCTTTATCAATTGTTATGCAAAAGTTGACTTAAGTGGGAAATGGAGAGATTTAGAAAGATTTTTCCAGTGGAGTCATGTTGAAAATCCTTTATGCTTGCTGTTGCTGAAAAGCTGACGTTGCAGTGAGGGGCAGTGTTGTACTTTGCATTTCTTAATTAAACAGTTCATTATAGGGAAAATTAGCTATGAGACCTTGTCAATTAGTGTCCTGTTGTGCATTTTTGGAGTATCAGATTTGTTTCTTTGTTAAAGCCTACCAAGTTGGGTTGAATAATTGAGTGTTTGTGTAGGGGAGAGGAAAGAATGAAAAAAGGGAAGTGGGGATGGGAAGCCTATTTCGTTGGTTTCCTTTTCAATTAACAGGGTGATAATTGACTTCTAATGAGATCTTTACTGTAATGAATTAAAATTGAGACGGATGGCTACCTTAATATTTGGGAAGCACAGTTGCTGGTTGTAGTTTGATCAATTATTGCAGCGCGTTACTATCTCTCTTGAAAGTGGATGTCCTCTCATTGCTGACTAATGATTTAGGGCGAGTTGGGAAGTGCATACAACTTTTTCTTGATTTCCTGTTTGTTTGTTTTGTACCAGTGCTGTGCCTTAATACCTTTGGCATTATTCTTTTCTCCTTCACATGGTTTCCTGGTCTAAGTTAGTATCCTTTACTCTTGCACATTTGTGAATATCATCTGGGATTTACTTGGATTTCTTTATGTTTTCATATTCCTCATATGTTGCTCAATAGTTGTTTATTTTTAACCTGTAGTTGATGTTTCAGTTACCATCACTATCGTCTTTTATATCGCAGGAGTATGTTCCATCAGCGATGTGTCCTATATCTTCCCAAATAAAAAGGAACGAAGAAGTAGAAGAGTTATGGAGTAGAGACAATGGAGAAGAAGAAGAGGTATCAAATGGTTCTCCAATAAAAGAGTGTGCTGATGGTAAAGAGGCAATTGAGAATTCTGAAGGTAGAGTAGATGAACCGAAGAAAATGGAATTCGACACCCCCAACGAAGCTTATTTGTATTACTCAAGATTTGCTAAAAAAAAGGGATTTGAAGTGGTTAAAAGATCTTCGAAAAAGGGAAAGATGGAAACTTGAAGCATGTAATTCTTGAATGCAGCAAAGGTGGAAAGACAAGGCCTAGAGGAAGCAACCCTACCAAGCCACGTCCACAATCAAAAGTGGAATGTCCGGCTCACCTTAATGTTTGTTTAATCCAAGAGGGAAAGTGGAGGGTTAGTCGATTTTTCTTGGAGCACAATCATGAACAAAGTCCGGGAAAGTCTAGATTTTTTAAGAGCAATAGGGAACTTGATGCAAATGTGAAAAGGAAGCTTGAATTGAATGACAAAGCTGGGATCAGGTTGCATAAGACTATTGATTCGCTTCAATTGAAGCTGGTGGACCTGATGAAGTTTCATATTTGCCGAAGGATTGTCGGAGTTATTTGGATAAGGTTTGACGTTTACACTTACGGAAGGAGATGGTGAAACAATGCATCATTATTTCATGAGAATAAAAGCTGACAATGAAGACAAAGGGAGACCGTGTCCAACGAAAAAGTTAAGGTATAACTTTCTATTGATTTTTTCTTGCTAGTTAATATAGACATATTGATATATTCAATGAGTGATTCGTAGTAATATAATTTGTTAATTTCAGGAGATCAGAGATATTACCGTTCTCAATGTGGCCAAGACACAAGAGTGTTGTAAATGTAAACGTAAGTAACTAATCAGCTTTATAATTTTCGTCTATACGAATAATTTATTGGAAATTCTCTTGATTTATGTTACATTTTTTATTTATGACAGAATTACCCAAGCTACATGGGGCCATTAATGTAATTAATGTGGCCAAACATAATGGCCTACCATATGGCACAAGGCAGAATCGGTTTTAATCAACCGCAAGTTATGCATAACTTCCAAAGTACAATAAGGGGAGGGCCACAAGCAAGAATTTTGGAAGATCTATATCAAGCACAAGGTTGGGGAGGACCACAATCAAATTTATTGGAAAGTCAAAGTTAGGGTTTGCAAGGTTTTCAACAAAGGTTTTTACAAATGATGAAATGAACGAATAATGGCGAAGAGTAAAAGACTTGGTTGGTTAATGGATTGTCTATTTTATTATTAATTTTTTTTTTATGAATTAGGCAAGGCAATGGAATGTTAGTGGACCTGTGTTCTTTGCTTTTCTAATCCAGTTTGATTTCACCTTGATAGATAGTACAAGGGGTGCAAGTGTTTAAAAATATAGTTGAGGGAGCGTCTTTAGATTTTGCTCAAAGTACAGGCGGTATGATTGAAAATTCCCCTAGAATATTAAACCTATAACGGTATAACCACGTGATCACAATCTCCCACAAAAACTGCTTATATTGAAAGTCAACTTAGGCAACCATAGAAAGTCACTACGTATGGAAATATAATTTTAAATGAAGCCGGAGCCTTCACCGGTCCTTTCATTCACATCTCCGCCCATACTTGAAATGATAAAATATTTGTACTTTTTTTTTATTGAGTTTAAATTATTTTCACGATCGGTGGAATTAAATTTTTTCTCCGAATCAATTGTATTGCGTCACATGTCCATGTTCTACTATATGAGATCACTATTTGGACACATAATGCAATTCAATAAATTTGGATGAAACTTTTATTTGCACCGACGGTAGAAATAAACTTATCTCTTTTTTATTTTTTGAGGAAACAAACGACACAGATATGTATATAGCCAGGCCCGGCCCTGAGATTTTCGGGGCCCTAAGCGTGATTTAATAATGGGGCCTCTTAAGCAATTGTATATATATATTAGTTTTCCCAAACATGGTTATGAAATAATTGCATTGGTTTTTTTATAAAATTTTCAACATAAGAGTTCCAGTTTTGTCGCCAGCAATTTGCATTGGTTTTTTTATAAATTTTTCAACATATACTGGTGTTAAAAAATTAGGCGGGAGGATTCGAACAATGGACCTCACGGACAGAACTTCTTGGACTTACCGCCGCACCACAGCGACCTTAGGTGTAAGAACATTGACCTACTAAATATATAACATCTTCTACGATTTGGAGGCCCTTTAATTGGGCCAAAAACGGGAGGCCCTAAGCGGCGGCTTGGTGAGCCTATGCCTAGGGCCGGCCCTGCATATAGCGATTAGCGAATCACATTTATACACTGTGTAGGCTCTCTCTCTCTCTCTCTATCTCTCTCTCTAACTGGTTGATTGAAAGAGTCATAGTTCCTCCCTCTCCCTCTCTAACTAACTGGTAATTAAATTGAAAGAGTATTTCGAGTCATGGAAATGGGTTCAAGAGAAAACCGTGAAAGTATGAAAATAGATTCAGGGGAAAAGCGTCTCAACGAGCTTGGATACAAGCAAGAACTCCGGAGAGAGATGGTCAGTATATATTTTTTCTTTCTCTCTTACTGTTTTTTTTTTTTTTGTCACGATAAGATTCTAGTATGTTAGTAAATTTAGATTACTATGGCAAACTAACATTATTCCATCAACTCGAATCTGACACCAAATTAACTACGATCGCTAGCTTGAGCTATAATTCTAGTTCTTTTTCTTTAGTTTCTATTAACGTTGTCAGTTTCATATTTCGAAAAGGTTGGAAATCTGTTTTTGCTTGGGACACGCTTATGTTTCTATTCCAGACACTTGTTCTAAGAACAAAGCTAGCCTTTTTTTTTTTTAAGTAAAATTCATTTCACCAAAAAGAACAGAATAGCTACAAAAAGCACCGGGGCATACCCCTGAACAACGCTAAACAACAAAAGAAAAGAACCTCAACAAGGCAAACAACACAATATCCTAACACTAAGTGTTAACTCGAAAAATGCTAGAATCTAAGAGCCAATCATCACAAATTCTCCTATTAACAACGGTAAACTTAACAGTCGTCCAAGAGCTCAGCTTGGCTCTAACAGCCTCAAGAATAGCAAACGACACATCAACCTCACTCCTGGCTTTCCCCTGCAATATACGCAGATTTCGTTCCCCCCAAATGAAGTAGATGGAAGCTGCCAACGAATTTATACACAGAATTGCGCATACCTTTACCCATCCTATGATGGACAGCCCAATCTAGCTCCTGTTCCAGAGAAATAACAGCTCTAGAGATGCCATTCTTGGCCAGCACACGCTTCAAACAAAGCTAGCCTTGTTTTGGGAATAAAGCCAAAATCTGCTTGCACAACTCATTGTTCATCTTGGCCAATTATTGGTTGCTAAAAAAAAACCTCATTGTTGGGCTCGATAAATTATTAGAGATTTTTTAAAACACCGTTATTAAGCTTGGGTTGAGCTTGGCATGACATATGTCCATTGTTTTTTTTTTTTTTTTTTTTTAAGATTTTTAAAAATAAAAAACTTGTTTTGGGAGATATTGAATGAAGCCAAGCATTTCGAGTCCTCTTCTATTTGACTTGTTAAAGGCACTCTAGGAGCAGTATAAACTATGGAAAATACAATTTAAATACAATTAAATATTTATTTGTTACATTTTTTAATCTGCCTCTTGGCTTTTGTAATTGGTTATCTCTAATAAAATTCAAGTGACCAAAAAAAAAAAAAAGCTCATTGTTAGGCTCGATAAATTATTAGATTTTTTTTTTTAATTTTTAGATAAACCATGTTGAACACTTTAGTAACATAATTATTTCTCCTTCCTTAAGACCGGTAATCTTATTTTAATTCCACTGTTCGTAGGTAGTTGACCATTATATCGACAAACATCTTTTGCCGATGCCCTCCTACTTTGGGTATTCCTTGTAATAGTCTAAAAATAAAGGCCCATTTTCAATATTCGCTTTAGACCCCCGAAAAGTCAAGGTTGGTCCTGTATGAGTAGCACTCAAGGTTTAGTGACTTTTAGTAGGTCTGCACACGGATTTTGATTTTGAAACTGTGGATTAACCGATCCGGACCGTGAGATTTTTATTATATATAATTTAAAAAAAAATATATATGTATTTATATATAAATAATTTTATCACTTTTATAAATATTGTCAATTTGATATAGAGTAATTAATATTGTTATCTCCTATAAATATTGTCATTTTGTATTGGACTTTCATGTTTTCCACTGTCTTGCATTTGTATTGGACTTTGATGAATTTAGTAGTTGTTCACTATTTTTTTTGTATTAAACTGCCTTTGTTTCTATTCCACTATATAACTGAACTAAGCTATATACTTCTACTAGTGCTTGTTTAGGCCCTAGTTGTGGCTTCATCACGTGCTCCATCTAAGGTCTCTTTGTTTTATACTTTGGATGTTTTAGGATTTTATTTTAATCAAACTGTTTGTTACTTATTTACATATGACATGTAATCCATGGATAAAACCGGAACCGATCCGTGACTCGCGGATCGGATTGGAACCAAACCGTGAGACTTTTGGTCCGGACACGGATTGGAATTTCTAAAAACCGTGACTCGCGGATTAGGATTGGATTCATGCCAATCCGATCCGATCCGGACCGTGTACACCCCTAACTTTTAGTCTGAAATCTCAAGGGAAGTTTATTTAGATTGCCCCTTTTTCAAGGTCATTAATTTAGTATTATTCTAGCAAATGAAACACAGTATAAATTCAAGAAAATTTTAAACCATACTTTAAAATTATTTTAAAAAGTACCTATCAATATTTTTGTTTCTAGTTTTCAGATTTGTTTAAAAACAATAAACATTAACCCAACATTAGAAGTACTAATAATTGGTTGGTTTTGTTTTGTTGCAGAGCTTTTTCAAGACACTAGCAATTACATTCTCTTGTATGGCAGTGTTCACCGGAACACCTCTATATGGACAAAGCCTACTATATGCAGGTCCTGCAAGCTTGATATGGGGATGGGTTGTTGTAACCTTCTTCACCTGGTTTGTTGGACTTGCCATGGCTGAAATTTGCTCCTCCTTCCCAGTATGTTTAAATCTCATTACTACTTCTTTTTCTACTTCTTCATATTACAGTATAAGTTTCTATCACTCATGGGGCGAAGTCAAAAAATCTACTACTTCAATAGGGAATTACAAGCTCCCGTCCAATCAACCTATCCTCCAATGGGTTCAATTTTAGGCTGTTGTGGGCCCATCTCAAACCAACAATGTTGATCAGAACTGTTTGTACTTCACGTATCACATGGAAGTACATTCTTACAAAAAAAACCAATAGTTCGATTAGCATCGATTGGTATATATATCAACGGATCACATTGGTAGAGGACAAACTATAGGGCAAATGCACATTCCAAACCTTCACCGTCCATCCACTTTTGTCTTCCGTAGATATAAATTGTTGATAATAATATAATTATTGATATTCGCTCGACTCAATCTTTTACATACACTTATTTCTGGCCTAGCTAGGGCGGGCTTACAACCAACCAAAACCGGACCAAATTTGAGAATAAGTTGATTGGACAAGAGCTTGGTTCCTTGAAGAGCGGCAACAATCTTACTTTAATTAATTTGATATTCTTGAAAGATTTCTCCACAACAAATGGTGTAATTAACTGTAATATTTTTTAATAACGTCTACACTATTTTACCAATTAACATGAACATTAATTAAAAAAGTATTTCATAAATATGGGTTTTTTAAGGGAATGAGATGACTTTAGGAATTAATTAATGCAGACAACAGGTTCCCTTTACTTTTGGACTGCTCATTTGGCTGGACCCAGATAGGGACCATTTGCATCATGGTGCTGTGCTTGGCTCGAGACCATTGGCCTCATCTCCGGAATTAGTGCTCAGGTCCGTCAACTATCTCTATTTCATTTCTTTCAATTAATTTGCAATATACATAGTATTTTTGAACTGGCAATATACATAGTATGAGAGAGATTTAAATTTGCCGTTCCAAAAAGTTGTACAAATAATATAAATTATTAAAAGTTGAGTAATACGTTGGCTGTAAATAATTTATTTTAAGAGAAGAAAATGTTTTCGCAAATAACATTAATCATACCGACAACGGAATATTTTTAAAGAGGAGAGTCATGTAATTTTAACAGGATATGTAGTGAAACTATTGTGTATATATTATATAATATTTTCATTTTCCTATTTGATTGAATATCAAAACTTAATAGACTAATGATAATATGTCAAATTCATAGTAATTCTCTCCCTCACATGTGATGTCGCTATCTGTACAGATACACCCTATGTAGTGAACCCATAACTAATAATATAGGGTATTAAAATATTTCAAAGTCTGACTACAAAGTTTATGCCGAAAATTTTAAACTTCCTCATATCTCGATTGAAAAATCATAGTTTGTCTAGGTTTATAGATTTGCTATGTTTTAATCTTTTGTAAAAATTAGCCCACTAATCAAAAAGTCAATCAGTCACACAACGGAAAAAAAACAATCAAAGAACACCAAGATATACGTGGAAAACCCTAAATGGGTAAAAAAACCACGAGAAGGAATAAAAAACACTATACTCAATGTGTAGTTACAAGCAATCTTACCTACGATTAGAATCCTCATAATCGAGCCTAAGATCTACTTGCCAAATCCACGTTCACCACATCCAGTGCTTTGACTGCCGTTGCCTTGAATCCGCAAGCCTTCCGTTTGCCTCACGGAATCCACCGAATGACTTTTCTCAAACTTATTGTTGATGATGAAATAACTCTTAAAACCTCTTGGAGATGTATTTCCCTTTCAATGATACGTATATTGTATCTGTACTCCAAGATCCAAAAACTAAAAACCTCTCGAAGATGATTATTTAACCCAAAGAATCATTCGATACTTGCAAGTCTTCGAGATACACAAACCCTAGCCGCCAAAAGTGATGAGAGATGGAAATATTCGTGTTAGGGTTCTTATCACCGTAGCTCTCATATTTTTCAACTTAATGGCTGAGTATTTATAACTGCTGAATTCGAGCATTTTTGCCGGCTGCTTTGCTCGAGCCAAATGTCCAGCAAAAATCAATCAGAATGTTTTGCTAGTAGAGAGTCTTGAAATGCTTGAGCAAAACTTGTAGCATCCAACTTTTCTTCAAAATGATCAATCCGTCTTGACTAAAAGCTACAACACTCAAATAAAAATACATGTTGAAATGATTCATTTTCCACACCTAAAACAGACACTCTAAAAATAAATACCGAAGATTACAGTGCCATAAAAATACGATATACGACAATGTATATGTTTTAGGCATGGATTTGTCAAACCAAAGGAAGCTCGGCCTATTGGGCTTACATCAATGATATCCATTCTAACCATTTTAAAAACTTTACCTATTGTTTACCCATCATATATGTAAAGTATATCATGAAATAGAAAAAAAAAAACTTTAATACCATTCTTATTTTGTTTCAAATGGAGTTATATTTACATTTAGAAGTATATTAATTAATTAAATTTTAAAATCCTAGGAGTGATTGTTGAAAAGATGAAATTTGAGTTGACTTTAAATAATGAGAGTCCTTATATTAGATAGAGTTAGACTAATATTCTATTAACCACTTTTATTTTGTTTTCTTGATCATCTTATGTTTTCTCAAACTATCCAAGGAAAACTTAACCAATAGAGAATTGCAACTTCTCCTAATGTCCAGTACTCTTCTCACTAATCTACCATTTTGCTTAATATATCCACATTTACTAGCACCCAATTCATATTCATAAGTTGTCTCACTACATGAAATAGGGAAATTTACTTTAATTTCACTTATTTGTATATGCAATGCACAAATAATTATAGGATCTGGTTTAGGGAATGTTTGATTATTTTTCTACAACATACCTGATTTACGATGTTTGTATTTTTTTTTTCTTTGTGACCTATTTTCAGAATTTCGAACTTTAGAAACTCCGTTTAGAATGTTTTGAAAACATTACACGTGAAAGAAAACGAAAGGGGAGTAAATTAAAAATGAAGGTTTCCAATTTGTGAAAGATTATAAAACACAAGAAGAAAAACTAAATAAAAAGAGTCGAAGGAAGAAGAAGGGAGTGTGATGAGATTGTAGCTAGGGTGATGTGAATTTTTGTCCGAAGACTCCGAACTATTTAAAATTTACTTTAAAAAAAAAAAAAAAACCATGTATACGTGTCACGCACTTAAAATAGAGTGTAGATACGTATGCTCATGCATGTTCTTTTTTCCTTTCTTTCGTAAGTTTTTGTTGTTATCAATGAAATATTTTTTTCTTTGCCGGTAAAAAAAAAAAAGTATGCTGACAAGACAAATATATTAATACATGTGGTTGATCAGGCATATTCAGGAGCACAAGCCCTGCAGATTATAATCCTTTTGTCCACTGGAACAAATAAGGGAGGAGGTTACTTCGCTCCTCGGAGCGTGTTTCTGTGTATGTATATGGGCTATATCTTCATCTGGGCAGTTCTCAACTCCTTTGCCTTGAAAGTGATTGCATACCTCAACATAATCTCTATCTGGTGGCAGGTATACATTAGGAAAATCGATATATATATATAGAGGACCGATCAAGTCCGGGAGTCCCGAATCCGGGACTCCACCTTCCCGATATTTTTTTGACGATCCGAACCGTCCAATGTGTTCAAAAGGTGTTTTCCAAGGTCCACGCGGGAAATCTTCAAAAAAATATACCGGGAAGGGCTTGATCCAAGCGGTTTTTCGCAAAACTGTAAATGTACATTTTTTGCGAAAAACCGCTTGGATCAAGCCCTTCCCAGTATTTGTTTTTGAAGATTTCCCGCGTGGGACTTGGAAAACACCTTTTGAACACATTGGACGGCTCGGATTTCCCAAAAACAATCGGTAAAAGCATCAAAACGCTTAAATCCGGGAAATCCGGGATCCTTGACAGGATAATTCGTGTATATATATATATATATATAGAGTCCGATTCTAGTCCGGGAGTCCCGGATCCGGGACTCCACTTCCCGATATTTTTTTGACGATCCGATCCGTCCAATGTGTTGAGAAGTTTTCCACGTCCACGAAAATCTTCAAAAAAATACGGAAGGGCTTGATCCAAGCAGTTTTCGCAAAAACTTTATATTTACAGTTTTTGCGAAAAACTACTTGGATCAAGCCCTTCCCGGTTATTTTTTTTGAAGATTTCCCGCGCGGACCTTGGAAAACACCTTTTGAAGACATTGGACGGCTCGGATTTCCCAAAAACAATTTTTAAAAGCATCAAAACACCAAAAAACCCTTCAATCCGGGAAATCCGGGATCCTTGACAGGATCGCCGGTGTATATATATATATATATATATCCGTTTTAACTAATTACACGAATATGGTAAGTCCATAAGATGTACGTACGTAGATCTAGACACTTATTTTTTAGTAGTCCACATTTAAAAGTACCGGGAGTATACCAGGCGAAACGCTCTGGAACCGGATAACACAATTGCAACTTGATAAAATAGCACCGGCGAGAAAGAGCTTTAGAGCAGTAATATTAGCCTTATGAGATGTCCATTGAGTAGCGAATTTTCCATAAAACCGGCACGTTTTAGTTGACACTTCAAACACTGGTAGTGCATGAAAGACATAGCATAGCAGTGCAACTATTTTGCAAGCTGAATTCGGAGAAGAATGCAGGTGATTGGTGGTTTGGTGGTGATCATAATGCTACCACTGGTGGCACATCCAACACAACCAGCTTCCTACGTGTTCACCCATTTTGAAACGGCACCCGAGGACACTGGAATTTCCAGCAAACTTTATGCAGTAATCATGTCTGTACTCCTCAGCAATTACTGTCTCTACGGCTACGACGCTGCTGCTCATTTAACCGAAGAAACCAAAGGCTCCGACCGAACTGGTCCTACTGCTATTCTTACTAGCATTGCCATCATCACCGTTTTCGGATGGGCTTATAACTTGGCTCTTACTTTCAGCATCAAGGTACCCCTTACCCTTTTTATTATTTGGACCTTGAAGTTGTTTTAGGCACAATCACATGATAGAGTGAAGAAAAAAATGGATTTAAGATCTAAAACCAACGGGCAACGGCCCTTGGCAAAAATTTACATTGTGCTACGCATTTCTTTGACTTGGTTGTGCAATTTTTTACCTAGAATCCAAGCTACTTGTATGATGTAAACAATGAGACGGCGGGGGCACTTGTACCGGCACAAATAATTTACGACGCCTTCTATGGGAGATTTCACAATTCCACTGGAGCTGTTGTTTTTCTCTGCATTATCTGGGGATCCTTCTTCTTTTGTGGGCTTTCTGTTACAGCCAGTGCTGCTAGAGTTGTACGTGTGTCTAATCTCTTTTCATACAAATTCCCTATACTCCATTAAATACTTGTTCCATCTTCAGGGAAATTAATACCAAGAATAATCTATCCCTACATTGATTTGTTCATAACATAAAAAACAATCTCTTTCTTTGCCTACTAGGTTTATGCTGTATCTAGGGATAAAGGAATCCCATTTTCACCAATTTGGCGACGAATTCACCCGAAACACAAGGTTCCCACAAACGCAGTGTGGCTATGCGCGGTCCTCTCCGCGATCCTCGGGCTGCCCATCTTGAAACTCAACGTGATATTCACAGCCATCATTTCCATAAGTACGATTGGATGGGTCGGAAGTTACGGTGTCCCGATTTTCGCTAGGCTCGTGATGGCTGAAGAGAACTTCAAACCAGGGCCCTTCTACTTGGGAAGGAGAGCAAGCAGAATCATTTGCTTGGTAGCATTCTTGTGGATATGTTATACTTGTTCAGCCTTCCTACTGCCCACTCTCTACCCTATTACTTGGAACACCTTTAACTATGCACCCGTAGCTCTAGGCTTGGTTTTGTCTCTGATTATGCTTTGGTGGTTTTTAGATGCAAGGAGATGGTTCAAGGGACCTGTAAGGGACCTTGATATGCATAATGGACATATTTAGGCAGTATTTTGGCCTACATTTTTCTTGTTTTTTTTGTAACGCCCCCAAAATTTGGGCACGTTAATAATTATTACAAACCATAGATAAAGTTTAGACATAAACTTTAATACAAATAATATTGTCTCCATCAATAATATAAATAACAACCGGGGTGGTTCTAGGTCTTCTTCTACCCCTGCGCCGGGTCATTCCCCATTCTGGCAACACTGCCTGCTCCACAGGACTGATCTCCATAGTATTGATCTTGTCCATCTCGATAGTCTAACATAATATGTCAGAGTCGCACAAGCAACGTCGTGGTATTATGTCAGGGTCACACAAGTGCAACACCGTGAGTAATAAAGCCCAGTAGTCTACACTACCAACTCTCTAAATTGCAATTCTAGAACAATAACCTCAAAAACAGTATTTCGGACTTAAGAACAGTAAAACCATGCAATGCACCATGCGTGTCTATACAGATCAGAGTAACATGCGCAGAAAACAATATCTCATTTCGTTGTCTCAAAACAGTACCATGTGTCAGTTTCTCAAAACAGTATCTCAATTCAATTCCCATCATTTTCTCAAAAATCATTTTTCTTGTATCGGTGCCTCTTTCAGCATTTTTCTTCAAATTTCATTCATCTCCCACCACTCGAAAGTTATTGGTTCGCTCAAGTTTCCTTTCAACTAGCGGCACCAACATTTCCGCTCGAGGCCCCGACCGTCGTGCATCACCAAACTTAACAGCCTATTTGCACGGTCCTTCCGCCCCGCGACTCACACGACACAGTCCCGACTGTCCTGCATCACCGAACTTAACATCCAGTTTGCAAGGTCCATTCACCGTGTGTTGTGCACGTTTAGCCCAAACCTCCAAGTTCTCCCTGCGGAACTTGAGGTGGCGCTCTCGCTGCACTACCGCATCAAATCCAACCCTCCAAGTTCTCCCCGCGGAACTTGAGGTGGCATCATTCATCTCTTTTCATTTCATCTCATTTCATTTCATTTCATTTCCCAAAATACTTTTTCTCATTTCAAAATCGCATTTTCATTCTCATCTCTATTTTCTCATCAACAGTTATTCAAACTTTCTCTTTGTCTGTGTCGTAACGTATCGTGTACGTGCTCAATGTCATATGCTCAAAATAATGCCCATGCAATATTTTCCCAAAACTCTTCTCTAAAAAAAGAAATCATGTTTTTCTCTCATGAAAAACATTACATAAAATCATGCACTTTAATGCGCCAATTTTTCCCAAAATAAACTTTTCTCTCCATAAACTCTACTTTTATCCAAAAATCCAATTTCTCTCTTTTCCTTTAAAAACCCAACTTTTGGATATAGAGCGTACCCAACGTCTCCATGAAGTCGAACTGAGAGACAAATCTAGGGTCTCGATCAGATACTATGGATACAGGCACTCCATGAAGTCGAACTATTTCTTGGATATAGAGCGTACCCAATGTCTCCATGCTTTCTGTCATTTTTACAAGTAGAAAATGGGCTAACTTAGTGAGTCGATCTAGGATCACCCACACAGCCGTGTTCGATTTCTGTTATCTAGGCAGTCCCGTCACAAAGTCCATTGAGATATGTTCCCACTTCCATTGTGGAATTGGTAATGGTTGTAAATTTCCTCCAGGTCTCTAGTGTTCGACTTTAGCTTGCTGACAAACAAGACAAGTGGACACGAATCTAGCCACGTCCTTCTTCATTCCTTCCCACCAGTATGTCCTTCGTAAATCGTGATACATCTTAGTGCTACCTGGATGAACAGCGAAATTCGAGTGGTGAAACTCTCGAAGTACAACTTCTCAAAGTGTACCGATATTTGGCACAAATATCGATCCTCAAAATCTCAAGTTGTTATCCGCGGCATGTATCGTCCATCCTAGCAATTCCTTCCCCATTCGGAGCTGCGATTGGATAAACTCACAATCTTGCTCGAATGTCTGGGCTAGGAGAATTTCTCGGTGCAATGCTGGCTCCGCAATCAGTGCATACAGACGCACTTGCTCTTCTTCCGACGAGGGTTTAAGGTTAAATTCGTTGAGCGTGTTGATCATCTCCCATTCCTTCATAGCTACCTTGGCCTTATGTGCTCTATCCTTCCGACTTAGAGCGTCAGCGACTACATTCGCTTTGCTAGGGTGAACTTGTAGTCATCTAGGTATTCCATCCACATTCTCTGTCTCATATTCAACTCCTTCTGAGTGAACAGATACTTGAGACTTTTGTGGTCCGTGAACACTTCAAATTGCTCACCATAGAGATAATATCTCCATGATTTGAGAGCAAAGACTACAGCTGCTAATTCCAAGTCATGAGTTAGGGTAATTCTTCTCATGCGGTCTCAATTGTCTCGATCCATATGCCACAACCTTACCGTTCTGCATCAGAACGCAACCCAATCCTTCCTTAGAAGCATCACAGTACACCTGATAACCAATATCTCTCTCAGGAATGATCAGGATTGGTGCACTGGTCAATCTCTTCTTCAACTCTTGGAATACCTTTTCACACTTGTCAGACCATTTGTACTTGATCCCTTTTTAAGTTAGTCGGGTCATTTGTCTGGCTAGGGTAGAGAAATCTGGTATAAATCTTCTATAGTAGCCTGCTAAACCCAAGAAACTACGGATCTCAAACACTGAGGTCGGTCGCTTCCAATTCAACACAGCCTCCACCTTGCTTTCATCAACCGTTATACCCTCCTTAGACACCACGTGACCTAAGAACTTAACCGTTTCTAGCCAAAAGTCGCATTTGCTAGCCTTGGCATAGAGCTGGTTGTCCTTAAGTACTTGTAGTGCTATACAGAGATGTCCTTCATGCTCCTCTCTACTAGCAGAGTATATAAGTATGTCATCAATGAAAACCACCACAAATCGGTTTTTAATTGTCACCTGATTCAATTGCCTATAATCAATGCATAGACGAAGAGTCCCTTCCTTCTTCTTCACAAATAGTGCTGGCGCTCCCCACGGTGAAGTACTAGGTCGAATAAATCTTTATCCAACAATTCTTGAAGCTGGATCTTTAACTTTTTCAACTTGGCTGGCGCCACACGATATGGAGCTATTGAAATCGGTGCGGTTCCGGGTTGCAACTCAATGGTGAAGTCTCTCTCTCTCTCTCTCTCTCTCTCTCTCTCTCTCTCTCTCTCTCTCTCTCTCTCTCTCCGGTGATAGTCCAGGTAGTTCTTCCGAAAACACGTCTGCATACTCACAAACAATGTGTGGTAGTCTAGGCTTCTCTTGGTCAGATTCTTCCAACTGAAGACTAGCTAGCCATCCACACAGTTGGTTTTGCCATTTCGAGCGTCTAGTCATAGGATTCACGGTCTGTCTATCCCCCTTAAATCAGAAACGCTCACACGACAATCTATGACTGCTCGATGCCTAGATAACCAATCCATTCCCAATATCACGTCGAAGTCATTCATCTCGATCACGCGCAAGTCACAAGTCAGTCGGACGTTAGTGACTTCTATCTCGCACCCTCTACAGAGTAGCTTAACTGGTATCTTACCCCCTAGAGGTGATGCTATTGTCATACTGATCCTTACGGGTTCAGTTTCTAGTCCCAAAGTGGATACACATGTAGAAAAGACAAACGAATGCGATGCTCCAGAGTCAAATAAGGCTTGCACGCAAGTGCTAAATAGTAGTAGCGTACCTTGGATCATAGACAGTTCCTGCTCTTGATTCTTGATCTGCAGTGCAAAAATACGACCTCCCGCACTCGGCTGTGCCTTATCTGGCTGCTTCCCGTTCCACTGGTTCAGGGGTGCTGGCCTTGCAATTTGTTGCATAGGCTATTTCCCAAGGTTCTGGTACTGCTGCGATTGTTGATTCCCGAAGCTTATCTGTCCGTCCTTCCTAGGGTGTGGGCAGTTGCGACTGATATGTCCGTAGCCAGAACAATTGTAACAGCGCACTAACTGACTCTCACGTCCCATACTTGACGGTCCTTGTCGGTTATCATTCCTCCTCCAGTTCGGGTTTTGGGGTTGGTTTGGGTTAGTCCTAGCTAGATAGGGTCCACGGTTGTTGCTAGTATTGTTGTTCTGGTTGGTCCGAATCGGTCCTCCACTTCCTCCTCCTGGCTTCTTACTGCGGAAGTCTAGTTCCTCTTGCTCTAATCTCAGCGCACAATTCACCACTTCTGCAGAAGTGGAGAGTCCGAGTCCCACAACAGTTCTGCGGGTAGAGTCAAGTCCCCATTCAAACTTCCTTGTCTTTGCTTCCTCAGTGGGAATTAAGGCAGGAGCATAGTAGAACAACTCTTCGAACTTTGTTGCGTACTGAGATACAGTCATTGAACTTTGGCGCAATTCCTGAAATTCCAGAACCTCGGCCTGTCTGACCAGAGCAGAAAAGTACTAATCGAGAAATAGATTCTCGAACTCCTCGAATGTCATGGTATTGACATTGTGGGTGCTCTCAATCAACTCCCACCAATATCTAGCTTCTCCTTGTAGCTGATAAGTTGCAAGAGCTACAAAGTGCCCGTTCTCTCCAATTCCCAAGGTATTCAGAATAACCTTGATGCTCTTGAGCCAGGCTTCGGCTACAATCGGGTCGGGTTCTCCGTGAAAGGCAGGGGGTCGGCGCTTACAGAACTCGTTTAAAGTTTGCATGCGGTTCATTGGAGCAGGTGGGTTATTAGCATTGTTAATGGGCTGGGGTCTGTTAGCGTTAAGCGCAGTAATAAAGGCTTGCATCAGTTGTGCGACGTCGGCTCCATTTGTTCCATTAGAAGAAGAATCGTCTCCATTTCTACATCCGTTTCGCGTGTTTGCCATCTATGAGCTAAAATTTTATAGGGAATAAGTCTAATGAATCTTTGGAAAAAAATTGCTTTGGACATAGTTTTAAGATGATAATAATACTTCCATAGATAATCAAGTCAAGCATACAAAATTCATGGCACGATGCCAATACAATAAGTTAAAACATACATAGTCGAGTACTACACCTATTACAATAGGCTAGGTCAGAAAACAAGTCCTACAACAAATGTGACAATGTCATCTTATCCTACACTGCTAGCTAAAGCTGTCTACTGAATATGGAACTGGGCCTTGAGAGCCTCTCCATGAGCACGCTCAGCCATGGTCAACTCAGTCTCATGGCGCTGCATAATCTGCTCGAAGACCTAGTCCGGAGTAAGCTGGGGCTCTTCCACAATCGGCTCTAACAGTGGAATCTCAAAGCAATACTACTCAGCATTGAATCGTGCTAAGTCTGCCATAGCTAGGTCGAACTGATATGTCGACTCTATCGGTGCAGGTAAAGGCGGTGGCTGCTCCATTAACGGTATCTCATACAGGTTGCAGCCTAAGTCTCGGTCATAGACAAGCTTGGGCTGGTATATCACTGGCGGTGGTGTAGTTGGCACGGTAAAAGGACGGTACAGGGACGGTGTAGGGTCTGTTGGTGTATTGTCTAGCAGGGTCATGAGCTGGGTACAGGATAGACCTGCGGTATGCTCCTCTCCCGGTAGTGTAACAAAATCCATAACCTACAAAAGATAGGAATTATATATTAGACTTAAAGCATATAGATACAGACAGAAACTGAAGGAAACAGACTCTAAGTAGGGTGCTAGAAACTATAAGTACTAGAACAGGAAATGCTACTTATTATTACAAACTGACAAGTCTATTGACTTGTTCCAAAATAGGGTCTATAGGTCAGCCCTCACAACAACTACAAATCCAAATAGTACAAATCCCAAATAGTACAATCATAAATAACAGTCTCCAATACATAAATCCCCAAATAGTTAGCCTAACTACTGTTAGGTCATAGCTGTCATCTTCATCAAATCTCCATCCGTTTACAGAAACATCCCGGGATAATGAGCCCGCATGATGCTCTCACTCTCCACAGTCAACTCCATCAAATCAAAATATCTCCATGTTATCCTCCACCTTGGATCTAGTAGGATATTTCCCATTGGGTCGAGATAAGGCTCTTTGGCTATGGGCACCTCAGTATAAGTCTCCATATCATCAAAGTCCAAAAAGTTGGAGATAATCCAGTGTTCATCTGCCAGACGGGTGAGGAACACTCGAGTGAATAGCACCTTGTTGGAGTACACATGAATATATCCTTGGGGTAACTCCATGGTGTAATGATTGTTGACGCACGGCTGGGTAATACGGACTGGACCCATAAAATAACGCTGAGTCTGGGACTTCAACGGGTTAGGATAGACAGGAAACACCTTAATAATATAGCAGTATGGGCCGGGCTGCAGGCTAGTGGTGTGACTATGCCACATGGCAAAATGGGGTAACACAACACCCAAAGGGTAAGGTATATGGTCGTCCACCTCGCTCTCTGTAGACACCTCGATTTTGACCCGGGATACTCACCAAGCATTCCCGATGATGAGAAAAACCACCCGTGAATACCTTAGGGTTAAGAGAAAGGCTTGAACTTATCCCAAAACCCTTCAAACCACTTCAAATCATTCCCAAATAACCTATACCAATCCAAATGACCAAAATACCCTTCAAAATACCATCATAAACCAGAACCAGCCACTGTGCTCAAAGGGGGGGTTGAGCGCCCAAGCCCCCTGTTTGAGCGCTCAAGCTCTGTCCAGTCTGTCGGTGGCAGAGCATCTAATGATGAGATTCCAACTGAATGGCTGCCACCCAGCCATTTTTCTGTTGCTCGCATGCAACTGATAGACCTCAGGGTAGGCCTAAAACACCCCATTAGACCCCCCACTTCAAAACCTTGCACTTCCCCCCTATTTCACTCTATATAAACCCTCCTTCTACACCATTTAGAGAGGTTAGACACCCTCTCATCATCTGAGCCATCACTCACTCACTCTCAATCTACATTTCCAGAAACTTCCAATCCCTTTCACCCACCACTTCAAGCTCAATCCTTTTCATCCATCAAATCCACCCTTGAATATCAAGTTCTCCCACCATAACACACCATCATCCACTCTAAATCAGCTCGAGTCACTGTACACCTATCATATTCTGTCCAAAACAACCCACATTGTCCTTACAAACACATCTACAAACTAATCATCCATAAAAACCTCCAAGTTCAAGCTTTGATCAAAATCAAAAGGTAGAAATCCATGTAAAAGTTACGGTTTGGTACTCCTGAGGGAGACCAGTGGGTTCATGGAGGTCCTCTATACCTCTAATGGACTCACAAGGTCTTAGATATGCAAGAAAACCAACTTTGAAAACCCCAGCTTCAAGCAGCTTGAGCGCTCAATGCCAAGATCATGAGCGCTCAAGCCTGTTGAACACTGTTTGTGTTTCTGTGGCTTCTGATCATGTTTTATCTTGATGGTATCATCCTTGTGGTTGTTTGTTGGTTCAAAAACTTTCAAATCAGTTTATCTTGTCTTCGATCATCGATCAATGAACTCAAAAAACCATAAAAATGGTATATCATCATCATCAAGTCATGGATGATCCTATTTCATAAAGAAAACAGTGTATCTCACTCTTTTAACCATGATCAGAAAGTTTTAAGTTCATACCAACATTAAAGAATGATCAGAAATCACAGAAGTTCACAACCCTCGAATAGGGCTTGAGCGCTCAAGCCTTGCTCATTTTTGGATTTTAGATCTTGTTTACTTTTAGTTATGTGTTCTGTTTTCAGTTTGTTGATGTGTGTGTGTGTTGATGTTTGGCTAAGCCAACCTAATATCGGAGTGTGTGTGTGTGTGTGTGTTGATGTTTGGCTACGCCAACCTGATCTCTTCTCTCTCTCACTCTAATCATGCTTATGTGTGGTCTAGTGCTTACTCTCCATTCACATGGACACCTCAAGTTTATTTTATTCATGTTGGTGAAATTTCAATACATTATGCATCATCATATATCATGCTAAACTAATTTGTGGTCCAGATGAGGGCAACATGCTGCAGAATCATTCAAATCCAGAAGATGACTTGAGCGCTCAATGTAAGATGACTTGAGCACTCAAACTGTCTTCTGGTTCAATCAAAATCTCTTCTCATTTCAGCTTATTCTTGGCATTTTGAGTGTTCTGCAAAGTTCAAAGCATTGAGTACTCATTCCTTTTCTACTGTTTGCCCCATTTTGGTCCATGGATTAGTTTTAAACCCATGAATATGTGATTATGTCATTTTGTTCAGTGATTCAAATGTTGTTTCTAAACAAAGAATGAAGATTAAGTCTTGTTCTCATCAAACCAGAATCATCAGAAGCATCATAAGCATGTGTGGGTGAGAGGAGACTGAGCGCTCGAACCCAAGCCTTGAGCGCTCAAGCTCCTGTCGATGGATCAGATTGGTTTAGCCTGTTTTCTGTGTTGTTCATGTTATTTCTAGTTTGTAGTCTCTGTTCTGATATCTACTAATGTCATTCTTCTGCTGCTTAGTGTCATTTGTAGTTCATGGTTATTCACTTTCATCATCGCTCATGTAGATCACAACGCACAAGCATACACTGTAATCATTGTCGTGTTCAATGTTGTTATTTGGCTTCCCATCCCTCATCCCCCATATTTGTTCATGGTTGAATTGCATTCATTTCACGTAATCCCACAAAAGTCAAGTAGAGACCGGTCTTCGAACCGGGCGAGGGGGGTGCCGTAAAACCCTTCCCCTCTCGTAACTGAGCTCCCAAACCTAAGATAGTATGGTGATGACGGACCAGTAATCTTTATCCATTGAATGAGGCACGAGTCAATCGAGTTCGGTTCCTCGGGGACAATCCGCTAAAACCCGGGTGGCGACTCCGAATCGATTCGAGATCCTTCCGGAGGGGGCGTCCACAGGCTGGCGACTCCGCTGGGGACTCCGGTTAATGCATACTTTGATTTTATTACACTCGTGTAGTTTTATTGAAATATGCATTAATCAAGAGGGCTCGACTTGAAAAGCTTTTGTGGGATTTTTGAGATGTTTGTAGTCCAACTTTTGCATTGCACTTGCATTGTTCTTAGCCTCGCTGGCGTGTTTTGGCAATCCCGCACGGCTTGCCGGTGACGGGGAATCCCAAAATGCCCAGCAACCCTCGACCGTGATGAGTTGCACCTGTCGTTATTACCGTCGTCGTGGGTATTGACCGTGTCGTGCCAAGTCAAAAATATATTTATAATTACTTAGAATTAACTACTACTCAGAAGAATAGTGGCTAAGGCCGAGTGTAGATCCGCGGAGACAAATTGGCTGAGTTGCGTTAATTCCAATGAATTTCCAATTTAATTCGGTAAAAAGTGGTTTGATTGTTTGTGAAATAATTGAACTAAAGAGCGCAATAATTAAAGATGTGAAACTATTTAGGAAGAAGATCTAGGGTTTAGAATCCACTCCTACCGCATAACCAAGCACTGCATAGACATGATTAATATTCGAATCGCAAAGGATTTTCGCTAGGGCTCGGAAACCCTAACGATAATCGTCAAGAAAATATAGAGATTGTTAAAAGGCATGGACTATCCCATAGCACGGACCGTCTCACTATCGCGGCACGATCCGTCTTACGAGCATAATCCATCTCAGAACTCCAATCGCACCAATGAAAACAATTATATGTTTACGGTATTTGAACACATGAATACAAATACTCAATTGATTGGAAGAATAAAACCATGATTTCATTGATCATATGAAATCGAGTTCTTAACATATAATCCGATCCAAATAATAACCATAATCTATGCAGAAAAACAAGGTTACTTGGTGTAGAGCTTCATCCTCCCCCTAGAAAAGGGGTTTAGCCGGACATGGTGATGATCGACAAGCTTTGATTCGAAGAACGCATGAAGAACATGAAGAACAATGAGTTTCTCTCTCAAAGTAGCCTCTCACAATAGTTGGGGAACCCTAGCATTATGTTCTGATGTTCTATTTATACTAGGAGACCTAAAAGTTACATAAAACGCGTCCAAAAAGCTGATTTCTGTGTTCGTTTGACCGGACCAAGACATGGGGGTCCGGACCAGAGAAGCTGGGAGCTGTACGAACCCGCCGGTATGCTTCGTCCGGACCAAGAATTTTCCTCGTCCGGACGAAGGGTGCTGCAAGGTAGGATTCGTCATGTTAAGTGCTGGTCCGGTCCCGGAAAGTGTTGGTCCGGTCCAGAGATGCTGCAACTTGAGTTTTCGCTCCTTTTTATGCACATCTTCCCATCCTCGGCGCTTTAAAATCACTCCAAAACACGTTTTCCAAGTTCTCGAGCTTCTAAGGCCTGAAACACCACAAACCAACTAATGCTAATTAGTTAACTACATAACCTAACTAACAAAGCATAAATTGGAAGGATTAATGGGTGCTTTTCAGCACCTATCACGCCCCCCAACTTACCCTTTGCTAGTCCCTAGGAAAAGAAAGATTAAACTACTAAATTAATGCAGAGATAGTTCTTTTAAACCCCCGGGCGGCCCCGGTAGAACGAGTGAAGTCTCGTGAGGGTTTTCAGCAGTGATTACCCACAAAACACAAGGAGTCTCTCAACATGGAACCCGAAACCTGTCATGCAACTCGTCAATGTCTCAAGCTAAGAATGCACCACTACCACAAAGACATAAAAGGCCAATATAGTTCCGAATGCCATTAAGTCAAAAGAGAGAAATCATGGCACCTAAGTGTAGCATGAGTGAATATGGGCTTTGATCACAAGTGAACAAAGAATGATCATTCCCTCCGGACCGAGCCTCGACTTCAATTCTCACCATGTCATGCACTCAACAAGTAAAATCGCTCGAAACAAGGTGCATCTCAAACTCTCAAGTGTGCGGTTTGGAGGTTGTGTAAATATGAAGCAAGATACTCCGCACACTATGACACAAAAGAAACGCTTTATATGGTGGACACACAATCTCATGAACAAACATCAAGTATTGGAATCATCTCAATCCATCAATCCACACCCCAACACTCCTAGGATCAAATAGGTCTTAATCAGGGTTATAACATTAGGCAATGGATAAATTCACAAGGCTAAGGTGAAACAATCATGTGTCCGAGAGTACGCAAGTATAACATGACACTCATTTTAGGGCAAATATGCAATGTGTGCCCCTTTCAACATCATTCCAACTCCACCTCATGGCTAACATTCCACCACCATCTAACCAATCATTTTTCTATATTTTGGTGTCCCCTCTTTTCAACATATGTTATCATTATTTTTTTTTTCTTTTTTTTTTCGGAACGTCGTTTCCTTCAATTTGGGGACACCGCAAATCAAGCACAAAATTTATCTTTCTCCCAAAACTATACCACTACACTCTTGCCTTTCTCAAAACACAATATGGAAGGTGGAGTTTAGCAAAGAAAAGGCTAAGTGTTTAAGGCTCAAAATGGCTCGCAAGGGATAATGTAAACAAGAGAGATGAACCAGTTCAAATTCAAGAAAATGCCCATGATCATCTCCTAGGGGTGTAACATCCAGGTAACAAACCAAACCCGAGAGATATATGCAATTCCAATACTTTGCAAAAGATAATGAGATTGACAACAAATTTAGTTCTTTTCGAGACAAACAAAGAGTTATTTCGACACCTCTCCAAAAGAAAGCTAAGGCACAAAAGCTCACCAGGGTATAAGTCTCCACTAATCATAGCCTTTGAGAACAAGCAAATCAAAGTTCACAAGTGATCAAAACCCAATAAAACGTGATGTGAAATTGTGCCATGCTTAAGTGCCTTGATGCCTCCCTTGAAAAAAACTAGCAAACAGAACTATGGTGGCACAAGGCATGCTTATGCAATAGCAGCACGCCTCAACTCAGTCAATCAACAAGTAAGCCCAACAAATCTCAAATTCCACACCAAAAGATCCAACTCCTAAGTTTTTTTTTTTTAAAAAGTTTTCAAATTTTAAATTTTTTTTTGTTTTGTTTTTGGTGTTTTCAAGACTCTAAATATGCACAACGACAAAGTGTTCTCTCCCCCCAACTTAAATCATGCAATGTCCTCACTTGACGCCTCATCAACATGGGTGCTTGACCGAAATCCTATACCTAATTTAATGGGTTGCCCCAAGCGCAGGGCGGAGACCGGTGTAGCACAATACCCGGTAAGACCGGAATCGAATCCACAGAGAAGGTGGAAAGTGCTTACTAAGTACTCGGGTTGCTAAGTTTAAACACGGCTCTTAGGTAGCCACCCTTGTGATTTGATTGGTGAAATTACCTAAACTAAGAGAATTTGATTTTACTTAAATTAATTAAAAGGAAGTACGGTCGTAGAGTTCATAACACGGTGACCAGGTCCGGATATTTCATGCTCCATTCGTTGTTTCCAAGGAAACGTTTGATTTTAGAGAGAAAAGGTTACCCCGAAAGATGCGAATCCTCGCGGTCGCCATTGCCCATGTACAACGAAGAACAAGTTTTGGTCCCCCGTTCCTCGCGTTACATGGGCTCCAACGAAGCTCGGATTCGTCCGACGGAAGCTCTTTAATAACCTAAAATTGCTTTTTTCCATTATTGATTGTAAAAATCAGAGCAAGAACAAATCCATCCCTGGCCACGGCGTGTTAATCACCCCGCGACCATACTTATGAATCTACTCACTCATATTGAAACGAACAGATAACATAATTCTGAAATAAAACATGCTATTCAACTTGAATATGGATTAAACAAAGATTCGAATCTCAGAACACGGACAAACTCCCGCGAACTGAGATTAATGTAAATAAATAGAAACATTACCGAAGCAATGCGAGAATCAGCGAACAAACTTCAAAAACTCAATGGAACAAGCTCCGGAAAGTAATAACTTCAAAGGAAAAACGGCTGCGAAATTAGAAGAAAATTAATGCTAAGTTCGAACCCTAATTCGGAACAAAAACGAGGTATTTATCCCTCCCCGAAGTCAACACACGTGGCAAGTCAATCGTTGACTTTTAAGACCCTCAGTATCGATACAGGAGAAGTCCCGTATCGATACCTGCACGTCTGTCACGTATGAGCACACGGGTATCGATACGGGACAATCCCTGTATCGATACCGAGCCTGCTAAATTGAAATTCCAGCTGTTTGGTCATCCTTGCTTGGGTCCCACCATGCCCGATGCCTTGTGTCTACTTTAAGTGCTCCTTTTTGACCTGTTCCCTACAACATAAACACAAGCACCAAAAACAAAAGACAACACCGCATCAAGTGGAGAATGGAATAAATCGCGCCTCTAATGCGCTAATTCGCCCTACTTAGGCGCTTATATCTATGACATTGCGCGCCAATCACACCCCCCAACTTGAGCGTTGCTAGTCCCTAGGAACGAACGAAAAGCAACTAATGAAAAGAAACTAGAAAACACCAACAGGGGTACGGGGTTTATGACACCTGTAGAAATAATCAATCATAGCGATAGCCATTCGCCTCCTAATATGCCTTTAACTCAAATGCATGCATGCTTTGACAGAAAATCGAACACGGTTAGCATAGCGCCACATGCGCGAATAAATACCCCTACAAAAAATAATCGCGTCACACAACTCACTAGATCACTCAACATCCCATATAAGCGCTTGGCGAGATGCGTGGAATCGAACAACTGGTTTCCACGTGCCAATCAAAGTTAACGCTTAGCAAGAAATAACCGCACAATATGCTCAATATGTCCAAATATGATTTCACAAAATAAGCAACATCATTATTAATCATGCATAAGTGAGAGATAAAATACGTGCACACGATCGACTAAGGACTTTTTTGGATTATATTGACCTTGGTTAGAACAAAATAGGAACTGCAAAATCAGGTGACGGCCTATAGAAGCTCAAGGTTAACTACCCTAACTGGCCGCACCTGTCAATCTAAAACCTGTCGATGCGCCCATCGGCGCCACCCAAACCAAGTCCACAAAATAAAAATAAAAATAAACATCATCCATGCAAGTTATATTACAGACCCAAAAAGAAAGACAGAATAAAAGTTCCACATAAAATAACGAAATACCCTAACATGAAATAACACCTCCTCATCATAACTACCTACCCTCAAGCCAGCCCCATGCAACACAAGTGCCTCAGTCAATCCGACTCATCCTCACTCTCCTCAGGTTCATCATCATCAGCGAAATCATTACTGACCTCCAACTCAGGCAACTCAAGAGGAACATATGGAGTCGAGGTAGACCCCTCGATTCGCCCCACCATCCACTCTTCCCTGTGATTCATTTGCTGCAGAGTTCTTGCATTTTGTCGCACCTCTCTCTTAAGCTTCTGATGACTTTTGATGGTAGCGACACCTTGGCAAAAGATCTTCTGCAGCCAAGAAGTATTGGATGCGCTGGGGGGAGGTTCGGTAGTCAAAAAGGTTCCCCCTCTGCCACCACGAGACTGGGCTATGCTCTTAGTAAGAATAGTGCTGTCAATCGGCCCAGGAATCAGTGGGTCGTTGTTGAACCATTTGGCCCCCATCAACCCGGAGTCTCTAGCAATGGCCGTAATCAGGCAAGGAAACGGCATTCGGGTCTGTGTTGGGGCATCTCGGAAGTCAATAATCTTAGAGTAGATGAATAATGCCCAGTCAAATCCACAAATCTCCTCTTCCATGAAGACTGTCAATAAATTCCCAGTATTCTCAGATGGCTTATTCTCAGTCGCCCTAGGGTCCAGATTATAACAAACTATCTGGTTCACAAACCGATATGCCGGCTTAAACTTGCCCGGCCGGTGAGGAATACTAGCATCTTTACGTTTCTCATACAAAATACCCGCCACTCTGCGTGGGACAAAATCCTCAGCGGGACAAGGGTAGTTAATATCAGTCGGCCTCACATATCGCAAACTTGCAGCAATAACATCGGGTGTGACTACAATGGGAGTCCTAGCCACTCGTGAGGTTATCTGAGTCTCGAAACTAAATGCAGTCCCGGATGCTGGTACATGAAATTTTTTATAGAATTCCCTCACGAGTTCTAAGTTATACCCGGGGTTTGGCTCGAACCAGAATGACATACCTTGCCGCACAATGGCTTGTATGATGACGTCATTTGCGAGGAACCCGTCCCGGATAATGTGGCGCTCATTCTTGACGCCCCTTTCTTGCATGGAATCCTCCCATGCTTGTTGCTCGTCCCGGGTAATCTGATCCCGGGTCCTCCTTTTTCCACTAGCCTGCTCTGGCGGAGCACTCGAGGACGCCGCCCCTTTACCCTTAGCAGCAGTACTAACGGTAGGCTTCTTAGGTGCCATGTTTTGAAGTTTGGTTTTGGAAATTTAGGGTTTTAGATCTGGAGAGATAGGGGTTTTGGAAAGGATTTGAGAGGTATATGTGGTAGAGATGGAGAAAAGGGATGTTTTGGTGAAGTTTGGTGGAATTTGGGTAAGATTTGATGGAGTTTTTGGAGGTTTGAAGGGGTTAACAATGGTGGTTTTCGTGGGTTGGGTCTAGAGAGAGAAAGAGAATTTGGGGAAGAAGATGGGTTGTGAGGGAGAATGACCGGTCAAACCCTTCTTAATTCGCGTTTTAAGGGCCTCGGTATCGATACAGGGAAAGACCTGTATCGATACACGTACGTTCTGTTCCGGTCTGGGACACCCGGTATCGATACAACACTTTTGCTGTATCGATACCGACAGGCCTTTTTTTTTTTTTTGAATTGAATTGAATAGGCTGGGGTTTATGGGTTTTGGTTTCCAAAACATGACACCTAATCAGACTTCTTCAACTAGTAATCCCTCAAAAGCACATTGCTTCACAAATTTTCCCACAGCAGTACGACACTTATGATGCACGGAGCTTGATTTCCCCCAAACTTCAATCCAACCAAAACACCGGTTTCCTAAGTTAGACACGGGAACTGACTCGGACTGGTTTAAGATGGGTCAAAGGGACTCGTATGTGGTTAATCATGCAAAAATTGCCTTGTTTCATCCCCTATGCACGTTATTCATTCTCACAAATGCATGAAAACTAACTGGTCTCTTACTTGCAAAACAAAAGCCTACTATTTTATGTGATTGCAGAAATGGATACAAGGAACATGGGAATGTTATTCAGGATACGCCATTATCAATGTGGGGACACTATTCACATGCTTGACAGTGCATCATGCTCAATGTAGATAGCCAAATATATGCATGCATTCAAGTTAAACAGGTGGATAGGGTAAAGTCTGATTGCCCTACTACTAGGTATAGCACGTGCCTATGACGTTCACCACGAAGGGTGAATAGCTCGGCACCACATAGGGAGTCCATTAGCCCTGTGCCGAGCCTGTTTGACCACGAATAAGGTCTGGATTAAATTACATAAACATGAGTCAGGATGCATTAGCTCGGCGCAAGTCGCTAAGGGATCCCCCTAACATGGCCGAGCTATATTGGCTATGTGTATAGCTTAAACAGCATTCTGGAATACATAGTTCAGCTCGGCATGATAAGCTGAGCTATGTACGAGTCATTCCGAGCTACGTGGAAGCACGACACCGCCACGAATAAGGCGGTGAGACATTCCAGAATATTCTACAACGGGTCCTTAAGAGATAAGGAACAATCCCGTAGAGAAAGGGATTGATATGGGAAGTCCTAACATGATTAGGAGTATATCACATATAGGAAAGAATCCTATATGGAAAGAAAGACCTCTGCTGGACGAGATCTAGCAAGATATGGAGGCTCGTCCCTAATAGGAAAGTCCTATTAGGAGATGGATTCCTGGAGCTAATGGGAAACCAAGGCACGAGATGCATGAAGAAAGGGACGCTGTGAATTGCTTTCATATGCATTGAGTCGTTTGTGAATCTAAGTACGTGATACTAACTTAGGCATCGGAGGGCCTTTGCCAACGAGGGGCCCTGTCTTTGTTTTGCAGATTTAGGGCTGAATCAAGACAGTACGTGATCCAAAGTTTGTGTGGATTTACACCCCCTACAACAGGCATACATTCAAGTTAAACATTTGCTCGATGATACTTACAAGATGCATAACACCCGTATCCCCAAAAACTACCTAGCAACGCTATATAAGTACAAAGTACACCCTCCCCCCAACTAGAAACATGCTATGTCCCCAGAGCATGGAGACATAAAAATTGAAAGAACAAGGGGAAAACTGGACCTCCGGGTGGCAGCCAACCACCATGACCTCGGCCGATGTACAAGGAATTTCAGGTACGCTCACCGTGCAACCTGTAAAACACGTCAGTCCAGCCCGACACGTGGTATCCGGGTGTACACAGAGAAAACCAAAAAGAAAAAAACAAATAACAGAAAAAGAAAATACACCACCACTTCCGTCACGTGAAAGACACGGGTACTACTTTTCTCCCTAATTTCTCACTTAAATTTGTGTAGAGAAGGTCATCATAACAATCCCGGGTAAGTCATGACTCAATAGGTTAAATTACTCAAGGTTTTTCTTTAAAGAAATCAGAGCCAATCGTCTTTAATGACTATCCGAGACACGGCAATAAGATTGTTCGAAACCCAGATACACAAATTTAAGGCTAGAAATTAGGTGGCTATACCGGACCGAATTTTTTTTTTTTTTTTTGAAAATTAAAAACAGACACGACAATACACAAAACGCCCTTACTAACCGGAGCTGGGCACACGATCCTTATTTCAATAGCGGCGTGCGAAGCTATAAATACCCAAGTCAATGATGGGTACCCCTATTGCTAGGAGTCGGGTCCACACTCAATGAAGAGCATGGTACGCGTGAGCTACCCGTAAAAACAAAGCCCAACGGCTAAACAACGGGAGTATCCGAGTAAACCGGATCAACTAAGTCCTCCTCAGGTTCACCTACGTCCATGATTTCTAAAAATGGTTTAAGACGCTGCCCATTAACTTTGAAAATATGATTATCCTTAGGGTCGTAGACATCTATCGAACCGTTCGGGTAAACCTGATGGACTATATACGGTCCATCCCAGCGAGACCTCAACTTCCCTGGAAATAAGTGAATGCGCGAGTTATATAATAAAAATTTCTACCCAACACTAAAGGTTTTGCGCTGGATATTCCTATCGTGGTACACCTTAACCCTAGCTTTGTAAATGCTAGTACTCTCATACGCATCATTCCTAATTTCCTCAAGCTCACACAGCTGGAGCTTCCTATGGGCACCCGCCTCTGGCAAACTTGCGTTCACCGTCTGAATGGCCCAATGGGCCTTATGCTCCATCTCCACTGGCAGGTGACAGGCCTTACCGTAAACAAGCCGATAGGGTGAAGCACCCAACACGGCCTTGTAAGCAGTGCGGTAGGCCCACAACGCATCAATCAGTCGCATGGACCAATCCTTTCTATTCGGGTTTACCGTTTTCTCTAAGATTCCCTTAATCTCCCGATTGGCCAGCTCAGCCTGGCCATTGGTCTGAGGGTGATAGGCCGTAGACACCTTGTGAGAGATGCCATACTTCCTCATCAGTGCCTCAAAAGGACCGATTACAAAAGTGGGTGCCCTGATCAGAGATAATGGCACGTGGCATGCCAAATCTCGATAACACATTACTCTTAAAAAACTCAAGCACCACCTTAGAATCACTGGTCCTTGTGGGAATCGCCTCTACCCACTTTGACACATAATCCACCGCCAGGAGGATATACTGAAAACCATGTGACACCGGAAATGGGCCCATGAAATCAATGCCCCAACAATCAAAGACCTCCAACACATAAATATTGTGGAGGGGCATCATATTTCTCGGGCCAACTTTACCTAATTTCTGACACCGGTCACAAGACTTGCAAAAAACATATGCATCCTTAAATAAATTTGGCCAAAAGAAGCCACACTGTAAAACCTTGGCGGTGGTTTTCTTGGAGGAAAAATGACCGCCACACGCCTCTGAATGACAAAACTCTAGAATTCCCCTCTGATCAACCTCGGGGACACAACGGCGCACTATCTGGTCCGCGCAGTACTTAAACACATATGGATCATCGAAAATGTACTGCCGGACCTCTCTCAAAAAATTGCTGCTTCTCAGATGTAGACCAATGGGGTGGAATCTGCCCAGTCACCAAATAATTGGCGATATCTGCAAACCACGGGCACGTATTAGCAGCAAACAACTGCTCGTCTGGAAAAGTATCCACAATAGGGAGATGAGAGGTGGGGTCCTCAAACTCCAAACGAGACAGGTGATCAGCCACTACATTCTCTACCCCTTTCTTATCCTTAATGATAAGGTGGAATTCTTGCAGCAAAAGAATCCACTGGATAAGGCGAGCCTTCGCATCCTGCTTGGTCATCAAATACCTCAAGGCCGCATGATCGGTATATACCACAATCTGCGACCCCACCAAGGAGGACCGGAACTTATCTAAGGCAAACACAACCGCTAATAATTCCTTCTCAGTGGTGGTATAGTTAAGTTGTGCCTCATTCAATGTCTTGCTCGCATAATAAATCACACAGGGATCTTTCCCTCGCCTCTGACCTAAAACTGCTCCCACTGCATAGTCGGACGCGTCACACATAAGCTCAAACGGCAAACTCCAATCTGGGGACTGAACAATTGGCGGAGTTGTGAGACTCCGCTTCAATTTCTGAAATGCCCCCTCACAAGCGTCGGACCACACAAAGGGTGTGTCTTTCGCTAACAAATGACACAAAGGCCGGGAGATAGCGCTGAAATCCTTAATGAATCGCCGGTAAAAACCGGCGTGACCTAGAAATGACCGGATATCCTTGACAGTCTTTGGAGTGGGAAGATTGGCAATTAAGTCTATCTTCGCCTTGTCCACCTCAATACCCTTGGATGAGACAATGTGTCCCAACACAATCCCTTGGGTCACCATGAAGTGGCATTTCTCCCAATTCAGCACAAGGCACTTCTCCTCACACCTGGTCAAGACTTTCCCTAAGTTCTCGAGGCATCCGTCAAACGAATCCCCAAAAACTGAAAAGTCATCCATAAAAACCTCCACTATCTTTTCTACCATGTCGCTGAAAATTCCCATCATACACCTCTAGAGGTGCCGGGAGCATTGCACAAGCCAAAAGGCATGCGACGGTAGGCAAAAGTACCATATGGGCACGTAAATGTGGTCTTTTCCTGGTCCTCCATGGCTACCTCAATCTGATTGTAGCCAGAGTATCCATCCAGGAAGCAATAGAACGCTCTGCCCGCAACTCTCTCTAAAATCTGGTCAATGAATGGGAGGGGAAAATGGTCCTTCCGGGTGCTCGCGTTGAGCTTCCGGTAGTCAATGCAGACACGCCACCCGGTCTGAACACGGGTTGGCACTAACTCACCCTCCTCGTTTCTCACGACAGTCACCCCTGCCTTCTTAGGCACAACCTGCACAGGACTTACCCACTCACTATGGGCAATCGGGTAAATGATATCCGCATCTAACAGCTTAAGCACCTCCGTCCGAACCACCTCCTTCATATTGGGGTTCAGACGCCGCTGAGGTTGCCTAGAAGGATTCACATCCTCATCTAGAAAAATGCGGTGTGTACACACCGTAGGACTAATACCCTGTAGGTCCGCTATCGTCCAGCCAATTGCCCCTATATGCTCTCTCAGCAGGGCAAGTAATTTAGCCTCTTGATCTGCCTCCAAGGAGGAGGAGATCACTACTGGAAACGTATCATTACCTTTAAGGAAGACATATTTCAACGTATCCGGCAGAGGCTTCAATTCAGGTTTCGGCGACTGGACCGATGATGGGAGAGCTTTAGGTAATGGGGCGCTCAGCGGTTCGAGAACTGGGTCCCAAACGGCGCCACATACATCCTCTACTGATAGCATCTCCATCAAACTCCCGACCTCTGGAGAATCTAAAAATGACGCCTCATTGGCGGTCAGTGCTATCTCCAGAGGATCCTTATACAGAAAATTTTCGACATGCTCTTGCACTAGCGTGTCGATCAAACTCACCTCGTAGACCTCCTCATCATCCTCAACTCGACTATCGACATTGTAGACATTAACCACCATTTTCAAGTCCCCAAATGATAATTGGACTTGTCCAGTTTTGCAATTCATTACAGCACTGGAGGTGGCTAAAAATGGACGGCCAAGGATAATGGGAGTCTTCTAAAAAACTTCAGGGATTGGACAGGTGTCCAAGACAATGAAATCCACGGGGAACAGAAACTCCCCTACCTGAATCAACACATCCTCCACTACCCCCTTAGGAATTCTCACACTCCGGTCAGCCAGCTGTAGCGTGACCGGTGTGGCTTTAAGATCACCTAAGCCTAATCTTAAGTATACCGAATATGGGAGCAAGTTGACACTTGCTCCCAAATCTAGTAAGGCCTTCTCAAAATTCTGGCCCGCGATAGCTATAGGGATAGTGGGACAACCTGGATCTTTCCGCTTAATCGGAATATCAGCCTGGAGAATGGAGCTCACTTGCTCCGTCAGTAGCACGTTGCACTGACTCTTAGTTCTCCGTTTCGACGTGCACAGCTCTTTCAACACCTTTGCAAACTGAGGAATAGCGTCAATGGCTTCCATTAAAGAGATAGGAAACTGAACCTTCTTGAACAGCTCAAGAATCTGGAAGTTCACATTGACGCTTGGCTTTGCCACCAAGCGATGGGGATATGGTGCAACGGGTGGCAAAGGAGTCGTGGGGGCCGCAGGAGCAGGCACCACCACCTTAGGTGACTCTATTTCTCTCTCTTCCTCAGTACACTTCCCCACGTCCGGGACTACTACTGGTGCAGCGACCGGAACCAGAAGTGGAACCGATTTTTGCTTCAGAGGAATAGTCTTATCGATCACCTTCCCACTTCTGAGAGTGGTGATCGCCTTTGCTTCCTCCGGACTGGGGTTCAAATTACTCGTGCCTGAACCATCTCCCAGATAATTAGTACCGACAGCATTGGCGTGAGGTTGAGAGGGAAATTTTCCCCTCTCCTGTTGGTTTTGCCCAACTACTGCCGTCAACTGGGTTAATTGAGACCTAATGTCTCCAATTGCTTGCTTGGTCAATTTGTCCAGCTGAGACTGGACAGTGTGTTCTCTCACGCTAAGGGGGAAAATACCGGACCCACTGGGTCCCTATGCAGCTATGGCCCTGTCAGCGAGGTCGGAAGGTTCCCAACTTCTATGTTTTTCGGCCAACTCTTCTAAGAAATCCCATGCCTCTTCTGGGGCCTTATCTAGGAAATCTCCCTCTCTACAGAGGTATTCAATCTGTTGGGCCGTCGCAATATTTAGGCCCAGCTGGAAGAAGGTCACCAACTGGTGTTTCTCATACCCGTGGTGGGGTAGAGACAATAACAAATCCTTAAACCTCTCCCAACACCTCAAAAATGACTCGCCTTCTTTTTGTCTGAAAGATTGGATTTGGCGAGTCAGGCGCTGTGACTTACTCTCAGAGAAATACTTCCTATAAAATAGCTCGCTAACAGCTGCCCATGTTGTGAGAGACCGCTCCTTCTGCATTCTGAGCCACTTATTCGCCCCATCTTTCTGAGAAGCAGGGAAAAGCTTAAAGCAAGCGTTTTCCCATTGGGTAGTGGTGGCTAGGGTGCGCACCAACCCCTCAAAGTGGCGGACATGCTCATATGGGTCCTCATTTTCCCTCCCATAAAAGAGAGGGAGGGCATTGTGGGTTCCTGGTTTAACAGTGAAAGCATTGCGTGCCTCCACAGTCTCAGTCGGCAGAACTATCGGGCCGAGAGGAGTAGTCCTCTCGGGATGCATGTAATCCCGCATAGTTTTCTGTTCCGCCATCGATGGCTCACTCTCTAAGTCAAACAATGGATTGGGAAATTCTAAGAACAGGTTGGGAATGGACTCAGGTTGACTCTCGGAAGACTCGGACTAATTGGACGGCCACTCAAGCTGGAATGGCACTGGCTCAAACTGACTCGAATTCCCTACAAGTGGAACTTCTATTAACGACTCGCTATCTATCCTAACTAGACGTTTAGAAGGGTCTCGGAAGAAGAGTGGGTCCCCTTTTGGTGAACCCTTCCTTCCTTTACCTATCTTGACTCAACTCTAAAAATAACAACTAAAGATTTACCTAAATATTTTTTTTTATTATAAAGATAAAATTAAAGCTAAAATTCAAATAACACTAACTACCCGAATTCTTAACACCTCTTGCCTTCCCCAGCAACGGCGCCAAAAATGCTTGACCGAAATCCTATAGCTAATTTAATGGGTTGCCCCAAGTGCAGGGCGGAGACCGGTGTAGCACAATACCCGGTAAGACCGGAATCGAATCCATAGAGAAGGTGGAAAGTGCTTACTAAGTACTCGGGTTGCTAAGTTTAAACACGGCTCTTAGGTAGCCACCCTTGTGATTTGATTGGTGAAGTTACCTAAACTAAGAGAATTTGATTTTACTTAAATTAATTAAAAGGAAGTACGGTCGTAGAGTTCATAACATGGTGACCAGGTCCGGATATTTCATGCTCCATTCGTTGTTTCCAAGGAAACGTTTGATTTTAGAGAGAAAAGGTTACCCCGAAAGATGCGAATCCTCACGGTCGCCATTGCCCATGTACAGCGAAGAACAAGTTTTGGTCCCCCATTCCTCGCGTTACATGGGCTCCAACGAAGCTCGGATTCGTCCGACGGAAGCTCTTTAATAACCTAAAATTGCTTTTTTCCATTATTGATTGTAAAAATCAGAGCAAGAACAAATCCATCGCTGGCCACGGCGTGTTAATCACCCCGCGACCATACTTATGAATCTACTCACTCATATTGAAACGAACAGATAACATAATTCTGAAATAAAACATGCTATTCAACTTGAATATGGATTAAACAAAGATTCGAATCTCAGAACACGGACAAACTCCCGCGAACTGAGATTAATGTAAATAAATAGAAACGTTATCAAGCAATGCGAGAATCGGGAACAAACTTCAAAACTCCATGGAACAAGCTCCGAAAGTAATAACTTCAAAGGAAAAACGGCAGCGAAATTACAAGAAAATTAATGCTAAGTTCGAACCCTAATTCGGAACAAAAACGAGGTATTTATCCCTCCCCGAAGTCAACACACGTGGCAAGTCAATCCCTGACTTTTAAGACCCTCGGTATCGATACAGGAGAAGTCCTGTATCGATACCCAGACGTTCTGTTCGCGTATGAGCACACGGGTATCGATACGGGACAATCCCTGTATCGATACCGAGCCTGCTAAATTGAAATTCCAGCTGTTTGGTCGTCCTTGCTTGGGTCCCACCATGCCGATGCCTTGTGTCTACTTTAAGTGCTCCTTTTTTACCTGTTCCCTACAACATAAACACAAGCACCAAAAACAAAAGACAACACCGCATCAAGTGGAAAATGGAATAAATCGCACCTCTAATGCGCTAATTCGCCCTACTTAGGCGCTTATATCTATGACATTGTGCGCCTATCAATGGGACCAACACTCTTGTTCCACCTAATGTGGTCGTACAAATCTTCTTTAGTATCAATGGGCTCATTAGGGGGAATGTGGTAGGGCCCCGGCATTGAGTAAAGTCGCCCTCGAAAATTGACTTCAGGGTTTTGAACCAAGTGCGTGACTAAATTGCCAAAGGGAAGCTTAGTGGAAGAACGCTTGACCATGGTCATGAAGCGGTGCATCTCAAGGACGACGACTTTAGGTACATTAATCGGGGCCCCAATGGAGAACGAATAAAGGCACTTAAGCCAATTATTTTTCCTCTCGTCCTTATGGCCATGACAAATATTGTAAAGCACCTCATCAATAAACCAGAGGGACGGGTCAAGGTCAGAGCGGCGCAAGTATCTCCCCTCGAACGTGGGACAAAGGACACGTGCCATGTCGTCATGGCCCTTGGTTTCTACCTCATCAACAAATGCAGGAATTTCATCCTGATAAGCACAACCTAATGCCGCTGCCACGTCACGAGCATGGAAAGAAAATTCGCAGCCGTCAACTTTACTGTCGAGAAAATCATAGCCCAAACGACTACGAGAGAGATTGGCAAAAAATTCTCGTACAAAGTGGGGGTAAATAGGGTGATGGGCATCAAGAAGATAACGCATCCCCCGCTCGTGAATATCAACCACTTGGGCTGTCGTGGCCTCAGCGGTCGTGAAAAAGCTCATCTCAAAAGTGCTTGGGTACTTATATGGACGGTTGACATACTTGGCAAATGTGTCGGGCTGCGGTGGTTCGGGTGATGGACTGGGAGTACGGCGGCCACGATGGCGTTTAGAAGAAGGCTCCGGGCCGTTTCTAACTTGAGCGCCCTTGCCGCCTTTTGTCGGGGCTCGACCCATGACTAAAAAATGGTGGTGACACAAACTACCAAAAGAACTACTAAAAACTAAAAAGAAAAATTAAATATGGGGTTACCGGATTCCGGCAATGTCGCCGGAAAAAGCCGCCGGAGAAGATGACCGGAAAAAATGGGCGGCTTCGAGTAGGTGAAAGCCCTCGCTCCAAGGAACAAGAATCCGCAAGTGGTTTGGCTTGGGTACGCACAGTATGGTGTAGATCGCAATTCAAAGTTCAAAAACTCACCACCGTGAATAGTGGTGTGCGGCTGAATTGGTGGTTGGAGCTCGGAGTATTTTGGTGCGGGCAGTGAGAGGGCACTGCGGTGGTGATGTTGAGTCGTCCGGGCGATGGATTGGTGGTGATTTGGTGGAGTTATGGTGAGGGGGATGTATGGCTATGGAGGTTTAGAGAGAAAAAGAATGGGGGTTGTGGTTTATGAAGAGGAGAGAGGGAGCAACCTGATGTTAACGTGTTTTCCCCTTTTTTTTTTTTTTTTTTGAACCTCGGTCCGGACCAATTCCGGACAGGTTTCGGACAAGACATGCTGGGCCTTGTAAATTGTGACTAGGGCGCTTGGTCCGGACCAACTTCGGACCGGATTCGGACAAGAGTTGCTGGGCCATGTAACGGGTACTGTGGCCTATAGTCCGGACCAACTTCGGACCGGATTCGGACAAGAGATGCTGCGGCGTTGTAAATGAGTACCATGGTCGACGGTCCGGACCAACACCGGACCAAATGCGGACAAGAGTTGCTGCAAGCAAGTAATCAATGCCAAACCCATGGTCCGGACCAATTGCGGACCAATTCCGGACAACGGATGCTTCAAGCTAAACAAAAAGGTATTAATTTCCATGGTTCTGACTGCTTGCGTGAGCATAGTCCAATCTATGAGTCCTACGAGCGTCAATTGGCCACTCCGAAACCCCAAAATTGTTAACTTAAACATTAAAAACGGAAAATGAACACCAACTAAACATGAAGTAATGAACCAAGGACACAAAATGCGCAAAATTAGCACATGCTAAAAAAAAACATGAGACAAAAACACCTAAATTAAAAAATTAACCTATGCTAAACATGAAAAATATGAAACAAAAATAATTAAACACAAAAACTTTTAACCCAAAAATCCACCACTTTCTTCACGCGAAAGGCACGGGTACTACTTTTCTCCCTAATTTCTCACTTACAACTTGTGTAGAGAAGGTCATCATAACAATCCCGGGTAAGTCATGACTCAACAGGTTAAACTTCTCAAGGTTTCTCCTCAAAGAAGCTTGAGCCAATCGTCTTTAATGACTATCCGAGGCACTGCAATAAGATTGTTCGAAACCCAGATACACAAACCTAAGGCTAGAAATTAGGTGGCTATAACGGACCAAAACAAGCCGTTCGAGCACGGCTAAACTGGAGGTATCTCACCCTCCATAGATTTTTAGTCTCCTAGACTTCCCTAACGCTCAACAATCCGGATAAACCGGATCGATCAAATTAATCTCCTCAATCACCTCCTCATTATAAATTCCTTCCACATACGGTTTAAGGCGCTGACCATTAACTTTGGTAATATTTCCATCCCGTGGATCTCTTATTTCAACCGCCCCATGAGGGAAAACTTTATGAACAACGAAAGGACCATCCCACCTAGACCTCAATTTACCGGGAAATAAACGCAAGCGCGCATTAAAGAGCCACACCTTTTGGTCAGGCTCAAAAGACTTTCGAACTATGTGTTTATCGTGAAAAGCCTTAGTCTTATCCTTATAGATTCTCGAACTCTCATACGCATCATTGCGCAACTCTTCAAGCTCACTCAATTGGAGTCGACGATGAGACCCGGCGGCGGCCATATCGAAATTAAACTTTTTAATGGCCCACAATGCCCGATGCTCTAACTCCACCGGTAAGTGGCATGCCTTACCAAAAACCAATCGGTAAGGAGACATGCCAATAGGGGTTTTATATGCAGTACGGTAAGCCCACAACGCATCGTCTAGTCGAGTTGACCAGTCTTTGCGTGATGCACCCACCGTTCTCTCGAGAATTTTCTTAATCTCCCTATTTGAGACCTCAACTTGACCACTAGTCTGCGGATGGTAAGGTGTCGCCACCTTATGCGAAATGGAGTATCTCCGGACTAGGGCCGCAAAGTACTTATTGAGGAAGTGGGTCCCCTCATCACTTATGATCGCTCGCGGATAGCCAAACCTACTAAAAATATTACTCTGCAAGAACTTGATAACCACCTTGTTGTCATTAGTCTTGGTGGCCACCGCTTCCACCCATTTTGAGACATAATCAACCGCTACTAAAATGTACTCATTCCCAAAGGAGTTCGGGAACGGGCCCATGAAATCGATCCCCCAAACATCGAAAATTTCCACAACTAAGATAGGGGATAGTGGCATCATGTCTCGGCGAGACATATTCCCGGAGCGTTGGCACCGGAGAGACATGTCTTGCAAAACTCGTGGGCATCCTTAAAGAGAGTTGGCCAATAGAATCCGCTCTGTAGCACCTTGGCTGCCGTTTTCCTTCCACTAAAATGTCCCCCACACTCAAGAGTGTGACAAAATGTAAGAATACTATGATATTCGCACTCGGGGACACAGCGACGGATCACTTGGTCCGCGCAATACTTGAAAAGTACCGGATCCTCCCATAAATAATGCCCTACTTGGGAGAAAAATCGCCCCTTATCTTGTTGGGACCAAAAAGATGGAATCCCACCAGTGGCTAGGTAATTCACGATGTATGCATACCACGGAGACCGGACTTGCGACACCTCAAAGAGTTGCTCATCGGGGAATGAGTCATGTAGAGGCACTGTGTCGCACGAGGAATCAACTAGGATCCTCGACAAGTGGTCGGCTACAGAGTTTTCGGATCCCTTCTTGTCCCGAATTTCAAAATCAAACTCCTGTAGCAACAAAATCCACCGAATTAACCTCGGTTTTGCGTCCTTCTTAGAAAGCAAGTGTCGTAAAGCTGCATGGTCGGAGTACACAACAACTTTAGACCCGAGGAGATAGGACTGAAACTTGTCCAACGCAAATACTACCGCGAGTAATTCCTTCTCCGTAGTGGTATAATTCAATTGAGCATCGGAGAGGGTCTTGCTTGCGTAGTATATCGCATGGGGAATCTTGTCACACCGTTGGCCAAGGACGGCGCCGACTGCATAGTCAGACGCGTCACACATGATCTCAAATGGTAAGGACCAATCGGGTGACTGCATAATAGGCGCAGAGGATAGGGCATCTCTCAAAGTGACGAAGGCCGTCATGCACGCCTTATCGAAGACAAAAGGAGTGTCCTTGGCAAGGAGGTCGCACAAGGGTTTAGCAATTTTGTTAAAGTCTCGAATGAAGCGGCGATAAAAGCCCGCGTGTCCTAAAAAGGACCGAACTTGCTTAACAGAAGAGGGGGGTGGAAGCTTCGAGATTAAGTCAACTTTGGCTTTGTCAACTTCAATTCCCCTCTTGGACACTACATGTCCTAGCACTATGCCCTCTTGAACCATAAAATGGCTCTTTTCCCAACTTAGAACTAAACTCTTGTCCACACAGCGCTCAAGCACCTTGCTCAAGTTGTGGAGACAATCTCGAAAGAAGTCCCAAAGACCAAAAAGTCATCCATAAAGACTTCAAGGAATTTTTCCACCATGTCCGAAAATATGGACATCATACACCGCTGAAAGGTAGCAGGTGCATTGCACAAACCAAACGGCATACGCCGATAGGCAAAAGTGCCAAAGGGACAGGTGAATGTTTTTTTCTCTTGATCAGCGGGGTCAACAGGCACCTGATTGTATCCAGAATAACCATCCAGAAAACATTAGTAACTTTGGCCTGCGAGCCGCTCTAGGATTTGATCAATAAATGGCAATGGGAAGTGATCTTTCCTAGTCATGGAGTTAAGTTTTCGGTAATCGATGCAAACACGCCACCTAGTGGTGAGGCGTGTAGGGACTATCTCTCCTCTCTCATTCGCAACCACAGTGATGCCCGATTTCTTGGGCAACACTTGAGTGGGACTCACCCACTTGCTATCAGCGATGGGTTATATAATAGCCGCATCGAGGAGTTTCACTACCTCCTTCATATTAGGGTTCAACCTCCGCTGCATCTCACGTGAGGGCTTAGCATTCTCTTCGCAATTTATGCGATGCATGCACACGGAGGGATCAATACCCTTCAAATCTGCCACAGACCACCCAATGGCACCCTTGTGCTCTTTAAGCACCGCAACAAGTTGACCCTCCTGCATAGCAGAAAGGTCAGACGCTATAATAACCGGAAGGGTATCCTCGGCACCCAAAAACACATACTTAAGATTAGCCGGGAGTGGCTTAAGCTCAAGCTTTGGAGGAACCTTTAGGGATGGAGGGGTTGACTCTGTCGAGAGGGAAGGCAAAGGTTCAAACTGTGGTGCCCACCTTGGCGGTGAACTATCAAGCAATAAATTCACCTCCGCAATGGATTGGTCAATATCAAACTCCTCATACCCAAAGTGTGCCAAACATGCGGCCAACGGGTCGTCAGTCAGAATGTAAGGCATGGCTTCCTCAACTAAGTCCTCGATAACATCGACCAATGAAAAGCGGTGCCGTGATATAAAAGCGATATCGTTGCTCACTGTAAGTCTTGTTTCCCTTCTATTTGCTTGTCTCTGTGTATGTTTGGTCATCGGTCTCAGAAACCCGACCTTATTCCCCGGCAACGGCGCCAAAATTTGACCGTGTCGTGCCGAGTCAAAAATATATTTATAATTACTTAGAATTAACTACTACTCAGAAGAATAGTGGCTAAGTCCGAGTGTCGATCCGCGGAGACAAATTGGCTGAGTTGCGTTAATTTCAATGAATTTCAAATTTAATTCGGTAAAAAGTGGTTTGATTGTTTGTGAAATAATTGAACTAAAGAGCGCAATAATTAAAGATGTGAAACTATTTAGGAAGAAGATCTAGGGTTTAGAATCCACTCCTACCGCATAACCAAGCACCACATAGACATGATTAATATTCGACTCGCAAAGGATTTTCGCTAGGGCTCGCAAACCCTAACGATAATCGTCAAGAAAATATAGAGATTGTTAAAAGGCATGGACTATCCCATAGCACGGACCGTCTCACTATCGCGGCACGATCCATCTTACGAGCATAATCCATCTCAGAACTCCAATCGCACCAATGAAAACAATTATATGTTTACGGTATTTGAACACATGAATACAAATACTCAATTGATTGGAAGAATAAAACCATGATTTCATTGATCATATGAAATCGAGTTCTTAACATATAATCCGATCCAAATAATAACCATAATCTATGCAGAAAAACAAGGTTACTTGGTGTAGAGCTTCATCCTCCCCCTAGAAAAGGGGTTTAGCCGGACATGGTGATGATTGACAAGCTTTGATTCGAAGAACGCATGAAGAACATGAAGAACAATGAGTTTCTCTCTCAAAGTAGCCTCTCACAATAGTTGGGGAACCCTAGCATTATGTTATGATGTTCTATTTATACTAGGAGACCTAAAAGTTACATAAAACGCGTCCAAAAAGCTGATTTCCGTGTTCGTTTGACCGGACCAAGACATGGGGGTTCGGACCAGAGAAGCTGGGAGCTGTACGAATCCGCCGGTACGCTTCGTCCGGACCAAGAATTTTTCTCGTCCGGACGAAGGGTGCTGCAAGGTAGGATTCGTCATGTTAAGTGCTGGTCCGGTCCTGGAAAGTGTTGGTCCGGTTCAGAGATGTTGCAACTTGAGTTTCCGCTCCTTTTTATGCACATCTTCCCATCCTCGGCGCTTTAAAATCACTCGAAAACACGTTTTCCAAGTTCTCGAGCTTCTAAGGCCTAAAACACCACAAACCAACTAATGCTAACTAGTTAACTACATAACCTAACTAACAAAGCATAAATTGGAAGGATTAATGGGTGCTTTTCAGCACCTATCAGGTATCCATGGCACGGGAGACAATCATGACTCTAGTTCGGGGAACCCCTGTGAAACCAAAACCGGCCTTGTTGCATATAGTTCAACCATAGAACCTTTTCCGTTAGGTGGCCGTCCCGTTTGATGAGTTTATGTGCTCCATCTTGTTTACGTGCTATGTGTTACCGTTTTCCTTATCTTGTCATGTTGCATCCATGCATACATTTGCATTTGTATATAGTTCCGCCGAGTTGAGAGTAGTGTACCTTAGGAGTCTGTGCGGTTAGTAGAAGGTTGCCTCAGCCCGATGATGAGTCGTGCATTTCAAATGTACGTTGTCTTGCGAGTTAATCCTTAGGATAATCGGACGTGGGAAAATTTGGACCGTCGAACCTTTGAAACAATCTAACGGAAATTAGGAATGGTTGGCCCGAGATTGGGGACAATGGTCCCTAAGATCCAATGTTAGATTTTTGATGAGGAGTTGAGAGTTCGCATTTTCCCAAATCCGGTCATCCCGCATGAAGGACTTGATATCAAAAGAAAACTTGAGGATTGGGGCAACCTTCCAAAGCTGTACATTGTCAGTCTAGGAGACTTTAAATCCATGGAGTTTGAGATACCTCCAGTGTTTGTCGTGCTCAAACGGCTCCCCGTGTCTCGAGCTAGCCTTAAGAGCACTTGCATTCGGATTTCAACAGTCTTATTGCTCTGCCTCGGATGGTCTATAAGGAGATTGGCTCTGATTCCACGACGATTGGAATTTAACCTGCCTGTCACGACTTACCCGTGGTTGTTGTTTCACGCATCCATGCAATGCCTTAAGTGAGATCGAAACCGGTAGCAGAGTCCTTAAGCTAGGATACAGTCTAGGAGACTTTAAATCCATGGAGTTTGAGATACCTCCAGTGTTTGTCGTGCTCGAATGGCTGCCCGTGTTTTGAACTAACCTGAGGGCCATTTGTAACTGGATGACGACACCTCATTGCTTTGTCTCGGATGGTCAGGAAAGGATAACGGTTGCGGCTTCAACATTTAGGCTATAGGTTGAAAAGCCGTAACTGCCGAGTAAAAGACTTACCCGTGGTGTTGGTTCAATCTGCTGTGCAATGGCTTTAAGTGAGATTCGGAACCGGTAGACTAACCGTAGGACTAGTTTTAGGACTAACTTGGTGAGGCGCGACGCGATGACATACGCACGATTACCTAGGCATTCTTTCTCTCACATAAGTATTGAGTCTTGGGGCTGAGTTCGATTCTTGTGCATTATCAGCGTCAAACAATTGGGCCTGCAAGGAGAAAGAAGACCTTACCCGTTTGGACCCGACCGCTCGGACAAAGATTGTCACGACCCGTTACTCCGGAATCTGAACCTCAGTCACCCCCGGCAGTCATGGAAGAATAGCCAAATGAGGTCGAGCAGTGGAGAAAAGGAGTGCACGACAGTCTAGTCGATCACAACACCCAGATTACCCAAATCATGGGTATCTTGGTGAACATCCAAGGTCGCCTTCCCCCACTCCAGGAAGTCCCCAATGATCAAGAGATCCCCGAGGATGAAGATTGCCAAGCTCGAAGAGTCAGTTGCTAAGAGCGAGAAATATGTCGTTACCGGCTTTGATATGAGCAAGTTGTGCCTATTCCCCGATGCTAAGCTCCCCGAGAAATTCAAACCGGTTGATTTCGAGAAATTTGATGGGACAGGGAACCCCTAAGGGCACATTCAAGCCTATGTGAGCTCGCTCTCCCTACAAAAAGTGGACGAACCGACCATGGCTCAGATGTTCCATCAAAGCCTTACCGGGCCTGCCCTCCAGTGGCTCCTCTCACTCGACATCTCCAAGAGAAAGACATGGGAAGATTTGGTTGCATCCTTCGTGAGGCAATATGACTACAACATCCAACTGAAAGTTACTGTAATAATCCAAATTTTCTTTTAAATAAAAATTTTGAATTATTTAATTTCTAAACATGTTTAACTAACTCTAATAGAGTATTAAATTTATAATTTCGTAAATTACTTTTTAATGTCTAATGTTAAGCAGATAATGTGTGTGTATATATATATATATGCACTTGTATGTTTATGTATATATATTTTTTATTCCAATTCATTTACATCTCTACTCCCTCCAATAACCCAATTCAATTCCCCACCCCTATCCTCCAGAATCAACTCTGAGCCCTTATCCCTGAAAATCCTTTTCCCTAGACTTGCAGTGCTTTAATCACAACCCATGCATTAGTAACTCCATACAGTACTCGCTTGTCTCCCTTGGACCTATAACTGTGACATCTCCTTTCCTTTATTCTCTACGCTCACTTGCCAAACAAAAGAGAGAAAGGTCGACAGTGAAGTGTGAGAGAGAGAGTGAGGATCCAAAGTACTTCATTTTGTTTTTCTTTCCAGTCGAACAGCTCATTTCAAGCCTATCTTTTTCGACGACTGAGTTGCACCACCTTTCGCTAATTTCACTCTTAGCACTCCGAAAAAGGTAGATACCTCTTACTCTCTAATCTCAAGTATATTTAGAATATTTTGAGTTGAAATCAGGGCTTGCATTAAGCCCGAACGAAAACCAAACCAAACTTAGAAATTGAGTCAGGAAAACCCCTCAAACATGGCCTCTGAACCGACATGGTTCTGCCAAGACCAACTGTATGTATTCATGGCAAACATTTGACAAACATTACACGTATGATATGCATGTATTAATTGTTCATCACCAACAATTGTCAAATGACAAAACTGATGCCTAGAATTTCATTACACGTGGTAACCTCCGTAGGTTACTTTGCATGCCTTGCAAATTATTATTTTTTTCCTTTATTTTGTTTGACTCGGCACATTCTATTGTTATCTAATAACTATGGTGTTTGCAACAATTTTTTTTATAAATAGATCAAGGTGAATTTGATATAGTATAGAATCGGACAAAAGTTCATTTCTAAGTATTATGTTTTATGAAATCAATTCTCATTATTTTATGTGTATTATTTGTATGCTATTAATTGTTGTATCGTTTTATTCCTGATTTTGTCATTGCAAAATTTATAATGAACAAGTTGTTTGTTAGATTGGACAATTAGGTTCCTGGGATTTTGTGCACGAATATAGATGATCACCTAGACGTTGAGTTATTGGAAAATTTGATGGAATGTTGTTATGAAAGGATTGGGGAGGCTATCTTGGAAAAATTGTTGTAATGGTTGGCAGGTAGCCAGATGGTGAATTTGAAATGATTGGCAGTCAGCCAGAGTTTGATTAAGATTCGGAACCTTAGAAATAGCATTGCGTGATCACTCCTAATGAATATGGTTACTAAATGATTGGCAGTCAGCCAGAGATTTATTGGCAGTCAGCCAGCGATTTATTGGCAGTCAGCCAGAGATATATTGTATTATAGACCCAGGATCCAGGGCTATATACTCCAAAGGTTGCAGTCAGCACCTTGTGGGCCCAGTGGTACAGTCAGTCCCTGGGGGATTCTTCCTTGTGAGGCGGTTGATGATTTTGACTAAATACATAATTTAGTCCTTGTCATCTGTGCTCCCAGTCAGGGCAAGCAAGGAGGGAGTGGAATCACGAATGGCTATTTTCTAAGAGGTTCAGTTGGGAGGATTGATTCTCTAGGCAGAGAATCATAGATTTCACATAGATTAAAGATTAGTAATGAATAAACAGATTGTTGTTCTATTTCTCATTGTTTTGTTATATTATTCTATACATGCTCTGTTGTGTATTGTAAGGGTTATTGGGTAAGAGTTATCTATTGAGTGAACCTCATCACTCACGGTACGGTGTACCCTGGCTCTGTGCCAGATTTTGCAGAGAATCAACAGGGTGAGCAATACCCTAATGAGACAGGCGGAGATGATCGGAATCTCCTAGAAGTGAACCTCGTTGCTGAAGGAGGAGAAACAGAAGAAGCTTGGAACCCTTCGTATTATTAGAGCTCTGCCTCCTTATTTTATGTTGAATAAATGTGATTTGCAAATTTCAATAAAGTACGTTGTCTTATTGTAATAAAACTAAGATCACTCGACTATTATGTATTTCTGTTGTTTGAATAAGATAAATCTGTCTTCATAAATGCATCTTTTTAATAAATGTTTTAAATAATGCTTCCGAAAAATCGGGGTGTTACAGTTACCACTCGAGAGCTAGAGAGCATCAAGATGAGGGAAAGGGAGTCTTTCACGGACTTCGTAAAACGGTGGAGAGCTAAAGCGGCCCAGATGACCGACCACCACCCGTGCGACAAGGATCAAATGAGAATCATCACCCGCAACTTGCAGCCCGACTTGGCTCAATACATGATCACGGCCCAGACTCATGACTTTGAGACTTACTTTGAAGTGGGCTTATCTATCGAGGAAGGGCTGCAAAGTGGAATCTTAAAGAAAGGGGAGTCGATACCTAAGCCGAAAAGGGTTTTTACGGGCAATACCAACCCTTTCTACGCCCCTCAGAACTACTCTAGTAACGCCTCATCCAACCCCATAAGCAACCGTCCATCCAAAGCCGAACCAGTCCATGCCATCACGCTGGCTCCACCTCAGAACCAAAGGTCGGGGCGGGTCTTCACCCCTTTTTCGCTCCCCCTCTCAGCTGTTTTTGAACGTCTCGTTCAACAGGGGAAGCTCAAGCCGCTCGCACCAGTTCCACCTCCTCAAAATCCCCCACCCATGTGGAATCCCAACCAATTCTGTACCTTCCATCAATCCCCTGGCCATCTGACCGATAGGTGCCAACGCCTTAGTCATGAGATTCAAGATCTCATCGACAGCAAAGAGATCCGAGATCCCACCGAGACACCTAACACCGTCACTAACCCTTTGCCAACCCACCGAAGGAATGCCGACCGAAATCACATCTCCCTTAACTCCACTGGAATCAACCCAAGCTCCACTATATTTGACCCTAGCCAATTCATCACACCCGAAACGGAGCCCAAACCTGTTGTAGCTATACCAGCCGAACCTGAAATATGCACCCTCTCTGATCAAGTAGGCCCCGCCTTTTGGGATAAGTGGGGGGACATGATAATCAACATGGAGGGTTGGGAATATGAGATAATGGCAGCAAATGGGCAATTGAATGACGAAGAATGGCCGCAAGAGGAAATTGAGCTTAATCAAGAGCTCCCAGTCGCCGATCAGATGGAAGAACCAGCACAATTGGACCCATTAGACATAGCTTTATTACAGAATCTACTTGAACAACCAATGGTTGAAGACCAACCGATCTTAGAAGAAGGAGGAGGGTAAAATTGGGAAGAACCTGAATGGGACCCTACGCCAACTGAATGGCAACTTATTGATCCAGAAGACCCTTTGGATGGATGTACCTTGCCGCTATTCTTTGACGAGACTTGCTTGGCGCCACAACCACCGTTATGGGAAGGACGCCCAGACTTTTCCATGATGAGCGAGGCAGCAATTGACAAGACGGTGGAAGGATTGGAATTCGCTCCTTATGAGTTTATCATAGATGGGAGTTTGCCAGCACCAGTGGTTCAAGTGCCCAAGGATAATGAGATAATGACTCTGAGTGGAGATATGATTGACATATGGGAACCACCGTTAGAAGGAAGCACCATGGCTAACATCTGGGGGGATAACTCAGATAACGGCAAAGAACCAGACCTGTGGAGTGCAACCACTATCAAAGGCATTACTCAGGGGATGAAAGAACCTAGCATCGCTAAGGGAAAGAGAAAAGCGGAAGGAGATTTGGTCGACTTCTACTTTGATGAAACTGAACTGTGGGGGGACGATTTGGAATCCATCATGCACCTTCTTCGGAGCGGTAGGTACTATCAGCCACCAATTCACCCCGGCGAAACCTCTGACCCACATCGTAATCCCCTTCCGAACCCTTCATCCAATCCACCCGCAGACCCGCCACTTAACTCCACCAATCAACCAAACATTACCCTTACTCCCCAAAGTGACCCTTTCTCCACTCATCCAATAAACCTAACCCCAAATCCAAACAGCTTCCAAAGCTTCCCCAATCCCCCAATTAACCAAACCCGCGTCCCTTTAGCTACGAACAACCGTATCCCTCGCCCAAATCAAACCCCGAATAGCGCACAGGAAAAGGATCCCATCAAGAAACAGCTAGAGAAAACCCTCGCAGCCATCACCATATGGGGATTACTCATGAGTTCTAGTGAGCACCGTCAGAAGCTCGCTCAAGAGCTGTCTTGTATGGAGATAAGCCCCGACACGACCCCCGAAACCATGATGGCCGCCATTAAGAACCCTCCTGCAAATCATACTGTAACCTTCACCGAAACTGACCTCCCGCTCGAAGGAACCAATCACAACAAGCCGCTGCACATAACTCTGAAGTGCATGGGGAAATGGATCCCTGTGGTACTAGTGGATAATGGTTCGGCGCTCAACGTTTGTCCCCTCCGCACCGCTCATTGCTTGGGACTCAAGCCAAAGGATTTCACCCCGTCCAACTTAGCTATGCGTGCTTATGATAATACTCGCCGAGAAGTGTTGGGGACCATAAAAATGGAAGTAGCAGCCGAGGGGTTCCAGTCAACCGTGGAGTTTTATGTGCTAGAGATACCAGCCTCTTTTAACCTACTCTTGGGTCGCCCGTGGATGCATCGGTCCGACATCATGGCAGTACCGTCAACGTTGCACCAGAAGGTCTTGCTAGGATTGGAAAGTGGAACGGTCGTGCTTTATGGAGACTCGGGCATTCGCCCTCATTCTGAGGACAACGCCCCACTTTTGGAGATCATGCACGATGAGAGTGATGTGGAAATGGGTGGGTTCGCCTTTGACACTGCCGGTCGAGTGTGCATTATCCAAGTAGACGATGAATTTGCTGTCACCTCCACTGCTTTAGAGATGATGAGAAAAATGGCCTATCTGCCAGGCACAGGTCTGGGCCGTAGCCAGCAAGGAGTGGCCGAGCTGCCAGATTTCCCTGTTCACAAAGGACGTTTCGGACTAGGTTACAAACCCACCGATAAGGAGAAGGATGTCCGCAGCTTTGTCTATAGCAAGAACTATGTGGTCCGTTTTGTGAAGGAAGGGGCAAACAAACCGTATCATGGCCAGCCAGAGCCGTTTGTGAACACAGCAGACGGAGAGTTTTACCCCGGATTTGAAATCTTCGCCAATGATGTGTGGGATAGCGAAGATGAGAAAGAAAAGGTCGAGCAATTGGTGAAAGACCTTGAGGCTGATTGGATAGAGGTTCTGGATGGTGGGATTCTGATGTCAATGTTTGAGGAGGTCAGTCCAGCGGGTATGGGTATGGAAGCAGCTGAAGTGATGATGCTCGGGCAGGAGGCCCTCGAAGATCCTAGCCTGCTGATCGTGGATGCTGTTGGAGAGTATAAGAATTGTACTTTTACACCTGTTGTAAAATTCACTAGCACCCCCACTGCATTCGAGTCTGAGTTTGAGTCCGAGTCTGTAATCAGTCATGAGTCAGAGATTGTGCCTCATGGCCTTCCACATCATCACTTTTCTTTCGAGTTTGAATCCATCGCTATGTATCGCACCCCCGAGGGGCTTATGAATGAAATGGACTATGATTTCGCTTACTTCGCTGTTCCCGAAATAAATTGTGTCGACCCCGACAATGAAGAGGCCGAGTCCGAGGGAGAAATACCCAAAGAACTCAAGTCCCTAATCGAAAGGGAAGATGAGAGGCATGCTCAGCCGATAAAAGAAGAAATTGTTTTAATAAACTTGAAAAACGAAGAAGACCCCCGCATGGTTTAGATCGGCTCCGGGCTGTCCGAGGTAGAACGTGAGTTGCACATTGACTTGCTCAAGGAATTCGAAGATGTTTTCGCTTGGTCTCATGCGGATATGCCCGGAATTGATCCCGACATCGTGCAGCATCGGATTCCCCTGTACCCTAATGCTAAGCCGGTTAAGCAAAAGTTGAGGAAAATAAGGCCTGACTGGGCAGAAAAGATTAAGGAAGAAATCACTAAACATTTCAACGCCGGATTCTTAATGGTGACCGAATACCCCCAGTGGGTTGCCAACATCGTGCCGGTTCCCAAGAAGGACGGGAAAATTAGGGTCTGCGTCGATTTCAGGGATTTGAACATGGCAAGTCCAAAGGATGATTTTCCGTTGCCACACATCGATGTACTCGTGGACAACACGGCAGGGCACGCATTGTTGTCTTTCATGGACGGATTTTCAGGATACAATCAGATCTTGATGGCGCCAGAAGATCGGGAGAAGACAACTTTTACAACCGAATGGGGAACCTTTTGCTACCGAGTGATGCCGTTCGGATTGAAAAACGCGGGATCAACCTATCAGAGAGCCGCAACTGCCTTGTTGCACGACATGATGCATAAAGAAGTAGAAGTGTATGTAGATGATATGATCGTGAAAGCTAAAGAGCGAGAGGAGCACCTATCGGCACTTCGTAGGTTCTTCGAAAGGATTCGCAAGTACCGCATGCGCCTCAACCCGCAAAAATGCACGTTTGGAGTCACCGCCGGGAAAATGTTGGGATTTATGATCACCACCAGAGGAATCGAGGTCGACCCCTCCAATATCAAAGCCATACTAGAAATGGAACCGCCGCGAACGAAAAAAGAAGTGCGCAGCTTTCTTGGGAAGATTCAATTCATTAGCAGATTCATCGCTAAGTTGACTTCAACTTGCGAGCCGATGTTTTGACTATTGAAGAAGGGAGTGTCCTTTAAGTGGGATGAAAAGTGCCAAAAAGCCTTTGAGGCTATCAAGAAGTATCTCCGAAGCCCACCAGTGCTCACACCGCCAGTACCTGGGAAACCATTGATAATGTACTTATCAGTTACCCAATCAGCAATGGGATGCATGTTGGCACAAGAAAGTGATGATGGAGTTGAAAAGGCGGTTTATTATCTCAGCAAGAAAATGGTCGAGACCGAAGAAAGGTACACACCGTTGGAGAAGACATGTTGGGCTCTTGTTTGGGCCTCCAAGAAATTGAGACACTACATGCTGGCCTATTCGGTGAAGTTGATTTCTCGAATGGACCCTCTCAAATATCTGTTCGAGAAACCGGCGCTTACCGGTAAGCTAGCACGTTGGTTGCTCTTATTGGCCGAATTCGAGCTCAAATACATCACGAGGAAATCAGTAAAAGGAAGAGCAGTGGCGGAATTTCTAGCCGATCACCCAGTGGAAGGACCGGAAGACACTGAGTTTTAGTTCCCCGACGAGAGCGTCATGACAATGAACGATGATACATGGAAACTATACTTTGATGGAGCCTCGAATTAGAAGGGATTTGGGATCGGAATACTGATAGTGTCACCAGAGGGGCCGCATATCCCTCTGGCCTTCAAGTTAAACTTCGAAGTCACTAACAATCAGGCGGAATATGAAGCATGCATTGTCGGGATGGAAGCCGCTTTGGAAATTGGAGTTAAGAAGTTGGAAGTAATAGGAGACTCGAACTTGGTAGTGTCGCAAGCCAACGACGATTGGAAGGTAAAAGAAGAGAAGCTGAAGCCATACAACAAGGATCTAGAGGAGATAATCCGGCAATTTGAGGAGGTTACTTTCACACACATACCAAGGATGAAGAATCAGTTCGCTGATGCTCTCGCTACTTTAGCATCAATGGTCGAGTTACCAGAGGGAATCGATTATGACCCGTCATGATCGAGCAAAGGGACCGGCCCGCTTATCATGAACATGTGATGCCCATTGAAGAAGCCAACGACGGCCTGTCATGGTACCATGATATATGGAACTTGGCCGAGAAAGGGGAATATCCAGAAGGAGCGAACAAGAAGGATTGCACCACCTTACGACGACTTGCGTCGCAATACATTATCTGTGGAGGAAAGTTATACAAAAGGTCATACTGTGGTATGCATAAATTGTGCATTCACGGTGAGGAAGTAAGAAGGGTAATCGAAGAAATCCATGAGGGACTGTGCGGCCCTCATATGAGCGGAATCATGCTAGCAAAGAAGATATTAAGGCAAGGATACTTTTGGTCTACCATGGAGACAGACTGTATCGAGTATGTACGAAGATGCCACAGGTGCCAAGTTCACGCCAATTTGAAGCATGTACCACCAACCGAATTACACCCGATGTCTTCGCCATGGCCCTTCTCGGTATGGGGCATAGACGTGATTGGAAGAATCACTCTTCCAGCCTCGAATGGTCACAAGTTCATCTTAGTGGCGATTGATTACTTCACGAAATGGGTGGAGGCAGCCTCCTATGCCACTCTAACAGCAGTTCAAGTGGCACATTTCATCAAGCAAAATATCATCTACCGATATGGGGTCCCTCAGGCATTCGTCTCCGACAATGGGGTACATTTCAAAGGAAGAGTTGCCGAAGTACTCGAAGACTTCAACATCCAGGTACATAAGTCCACGGTATATCGGCCGCAAACCAACGGGGCTGTCGAGGCAGCGAATAAGACCATCAAGAACATCTTGGAAAAAACCGTCGAATCCTCGAGGGATTGGCGTGAAAAATTACCTCCATCCGTACTTCGACAGGGGCAACACCCTACTCATTGGTATACGGTATGGAAGCAGTACTCCCGATTGAGCTCGAAGTGCCATCCCTGAGGGTGGTAATGGAAAGTGGAATTAGCGAAGCCGATTGGCTGAGTGAAAGGTTCGCTGAGCTGATGTTGTTCGACGAAAGGAGGTTGCGCGCTTTATATTACATTCAAGGGTACCAAAGGAGGATCGCTAGAGCATGCAATAAGAAGGTGAAGTCACAAGACTTAATTAAAGGAGACATGGTTGTAAAAGAGATCCGCGCGCCGATATTTGACCCAAGAGGAAAGTTCAGACCAAAGTGGGCAGGACCTTACATTATCAAGACCATTCTTAGCGGAGGAGCAACGGTACTCATTGATCTCGATGGGAATGAATTTACCAACCTTGTAAACTTGGATCAGCTCAAACGATACTACCCATGAGAGATGCTCGTTGGGCGGAAAACCGCAAGGGCGGGCCGACCCAAGCAAAAATAAGAGCAAGCCTGCTAGGTTGGAAACCCACATTGGGCGACCTAGGCAAAATATAAGGCATGAAAAATCAAAAGAGCTCGCTAGACCGAAAACCCGAAAGGGCGGTACTATGCAAAACCTAGAGCGCAAAAGGAGAGCGTTAATACCCGAGTGAACCTTAACCCGAACTACGTTATGACCTGATTCCTTGAAAAGGGATACGTAGGCAGTCTCACTCAGAGATTCGGTCATAATCCATTGAGTTGATCCGGGTATCCATCATATATCAAGCAGAAAGAGAAGAGGAGAAACAGACAATGTTGTGAACCAAGAGGGGGAAACCCTCGTAATTCAATTTTATTTCGATAATCTCTTCGGTTACAAAGCTGAGCAAAATGCCTAAAACAACAAAGACACAACAACAACAGTGAAAAACTACAACATGGGTCCATGATTAATTTCGGGACAGTCTAGCTAAGTCAAGTCGTTTGATTTTAAGAAGTTCCAAACCTTGCCGATACTTCTGCTCTTATCCATTTTTCTGTAAAGTGCTTCCAGATGTATGGTAGGATAATCGTCATGAACCCAGGTCACTCTTTTCTTCCAAGAAAGGCGATACTTCTCCACAACCGAATGCTTGAATTCTGGAAGATGGAAGGATGCCGGAACAGAAAATTGCGTCTCTTGACAGATCCCGAGTTGGCGAAGGATGCGCTGTGGAAAGTAAAAGGCAAACCCCGTTAGACCCGCAATCACCACCCATGCTGGACCCATGTGAGCCGCCGTCATGTCCGGCAGAATCAGCCAATGGCACCTCCAAATGACGTGCTCCTCTCCCAAAGTCATAAAAAAGTCAGTCCACCCATCCCTACCACCATGCTCTTCCACAAATTGCCTGTTGTTCCAAGTCCGGGGATCATAGACCCAATGATTCTCAGGGTCAGCCTTCAGCTTCACCTTATCACAAAGCCACATCTGTAACCAAAGCCACAAACCAAGAACCACGCGTCAAAACCAAGCATCACTAAACCAAAAAGCCAAAACCAATAATGACCAAGACTAAACCAAACTTGAAGCAAGAGCGGGCTGCCTCCAAAGACATTCGTCCGCCCAGAGCAAATCGCATCCAAACCCATGAGGGTCTCAGCCAAGACCATTGGAACCACGTCTCGACGCTGCTCAATCTGCAAAGCAACCGAAACAATGGAAGGGCTCGCATTCCCATCAAGAGGGACCAGCAGATAAGAAGCCAAGAGGCACATGCAAAGCGCAAACATGCGCCGATTCTGGAGAGTGAAGTCCGTCAAATCTCCACAAGGTCGGAAGTCCGCAAAGAGGTGCAAGATATCAAGGGTATTACCACGAAGCAAGTACTTAGCAGTGCTCTAACTCACGCCAAGTTTATTCTTGAGAATCTTGGACAAGCTGTCATGAAAAGGAGGGACCACGGGTTCCGTGCATGCACGACTCCCGAGGTATGTTTGAAATTCTTCAACGGTAGGGCAAAGCTATTGAATGCCAAAATGAAACACATGGAGTTCTGGATCCCAAAAGCGAGCGGCCGCATGCAAGATCTCGGGACGAATGGGGATGGTATGAATAAAGCGCAAAGCATTGAGGCCATGGCCTCGAAAGTTGAACCAATCAATGTTCTCAAGGCTTTCTATCCAAGAACCAATGACGGCTGGAGTGAGGGCTGCCATATTTTGAAAGATAGAAGACGAGAGGTAAAGGGGAGAATAAGAACGAAAGGTGGAATATGGGATGATGAAGAGAATGGCAATCCAAGGCAAGTTATTTATAGGGGAGGAAGGAGAGACATGCAAGATTCCCATGCAACATGGAAAATGAGAGATTTCATTTTCAAGATGGTCAAAAGCATGTTTTCCATGAGATTTGCATGAGGAAGGTTTGAAAAGCTTTGGAAAATACATGGCATTTGTTGTAAGTGAAAGAAGCTTTGAAAAGGGGTAATTTGTGGTTGGAAAAAAAAACTGGAAGTCCCCACGAACTGCTGGAACAGAAAACACCCTTGGAAGTGCAAGGAATCACATTGGGAACAAACCTCCCCTGCTCCTCAGCACTAGCCTTGGCCTGCTCCTCAACCTCCCGTCTCTCCCGTATAGCCTCCCTCACCTCCTCCAACACCTGTGGGTTCTCCGTCGCAGCTGCCATGACATCATCTGGAGAAGCAAACTCTACGTAATCCCCTCGGGATATACCCACTGGACCCTGCTCCACCTCCGGAGCCTCCTCAACCACAACCTCCTTGCCCCGAGACTCGCCTGCCCAAGAGCGACTACGAGTCACCGGCCTGTGTGCCACTGGTGGAGGCACTGCCGCGGGAGCCTCGTCAGGCTCATCTATCACCCAAGGAATCGACGAACTAGCCCCCGGAGTACTAGCCATCACCCCCCTTGGAGGAGCCATACTCCTACCACTGGCTGCCACCCTAGCACTCCTCCTCACAGCACCAGTAGCCCCACGGCTGCTACTGGGAGCGTCACTCGCTGCTGCCCCTCGACTGCCGCTAGGCACGTCACTGCCCGTCACACCCCTGAGAGGCCAACTACTCTTCCTACTCCTCCGTATATCCTCTGTCACGCTCCTAATGCTGAAAGGCACCTTCACCCGGTACCTAACCTCCGCCAGAGTAAAAGCCCATCGCCCCATAGTCATCAAGTCAAATCTCTGACTCTCATCCCAACTCCTAGCACCACCCTCCCCTCTACCACTACTCGAGGCAGCGCTACCGCCGCAAGCCGCCACCCTCTCTCCACCAGAATCACCCAAAACCCTACCACTGCCACCATCACCGTTGATCGGAACCCCAGAGGCCCCCAAACCACCATTGCCGCCACCCTCCACCACCAAATCACCACCACCGACACCACCCACTACCCCATCACCACCCACGACCTCCTCTCCGCCCTCCACGGCGCCGGAATCATCACCACGGGCCACCCTCGTCGTTTCTTCAACACCCCAGCGCCCAAAACCACTGTAGCACCATCGCTCGCCACTGTAGAGGTTTGAGGGCTCGGCTCAGCCCGTGGTGGGACCACCGCCGTGGCCCCACCGTCGTCGTCGACCCTCGGTGAGGGCATAGGAGATCGATCCTTGTCGGAATCGGAGATGAACGCCGTCGGAAATGAGAATGTTTGCCCCGTTGTTGAAAACCGAAACCCTAGGATCGAAATTGGTGTTGGAACTTTGAAATTCGTGCTTGAAATCGAGAGGAATTGAGAGAGAGAGGTTCAGTTTGGAGAGAAAGAGAGTAAAGAGAGAGTTTTGAAACCGATCAGAAGTTATGGGAGTTCAACGGACGTGAACGGACTGTTTTTAAGCAACTGAACCGTCGTGACCCTTCACAGGACAAAAGGTTCAAGCGCTCAAGCCAGAGGGCTGAGCGCTCAAGCCCCCTTTGAGCGCTCAGGGTCCGTGCACCGAGCGCTCAACCCCAAGTGCTGTGCTTTGACTTTTGGACCCCCTCCGAGGGGATGTGATCATATTTTGACCCTTCTGACTCGTTGCAATTTGTTTAAGATAACGCTAGGTCTACCCTTGACCTATTTGAATAGAATCGCGCGCAATTCGATTTGCTTTCCTCTGCTTATACACTAAGGTTGGGCTCAAAAGCCCGATTCTCAGTGATTGGCCTCTCAGGGTTAGCCCTACGGAGGTTGATAAATCATCGCACATCCCCCGGAGGGAGCCGGTTTATGCTCAATCATTCTATCATGATAATCAATCAATCATCGCATGGCCATAAGATCCACCACGTAAGTGCGTTTGGATTAGTGGCATTTTGATCGCTTCGTTGTTCAGCAAGCAATCACCCTTTCTCGATTGTCCTGTTGTTCAAGAGACAATCACCTAATCATTAGGCCATCTTGTTGTCCAAGGGGTAGCCCCATCAGATTTAGCCTCCCCGTTGTCCAGAGGGTAGTCACGCTTAATCTCTTTAGCCACCAAGCTGGTGCATATGAATGAATTGATGATGTCGTTTGCATGGATTTGTGTCTAATCACGTTTGTGTGCTTGGCGTTCCACGACATGGGAAGGCTGGGCGATTCGTATAATCACGTTTGTGTGCTTGGCGTTCCACGACATGGGAAGGCTGGGCGATTCGTATAATCACGTTTGTGTGCTTGGCGTTCCACGACATGGGAAGGCTCGTTGATTCGCATAATTACGTTTGTCCGCTTTGGCGTTCCACGACATGGGAAGGCTCGTAGATTCGCATAATCATGTTTGTTTCACGGGCCAGGAAAACCCGTTGAGTTTGTTTGCATGCCCCGATGAACTACGCCGGTCTGATCCCTACAATGGGGTACGTAGGCAGCCCGAGTGGCGTGACCATGATTTTAATGTTTTCCTTTGCAGCTTGAGAAAGGCTCGGGAAAGGATCGGGATGTCTCTGTCTTGAATGCAACTCACACCAAGAAGTGGTATGGAGTTTCATCCAAGAGGGGCAACTGTAGACACCCCGATTTTAACCCGGGATACTCACCAAGCATTCCCGATGATGAGAAAAACCACCCATGAATACCTTAGCGTTAAGAGAAAGGCTTGAACTTATCCCAAAACCCTTCAAACCACTTCAAATCATTCCCAAATAACCTATACCAATCCAAATGACCAAAATACCCTTCAAAATACCATCATAAACCAGAACCAACCACTGTGCTCAAAGGGGGGGTTGAGCGCTCAAGCTCTGTCCAGTCTATCGGTGGCAGAGCATCTAATGATGAGATTCCAACTGAATGGCTGCCACCCAGCCGTTTTTCTGTTGCTCGCATGCAACTGATAGACCTCAAGGTAGGCCTAAAACACCCCATTAGACCCCCCACTTCAAAACCTTGCACTTCCCCCCTATTTCACTCTATATAAACCCTCCTTTTACACCATTTAGAGAGGTTAGACACCCTCTCATCATCTGAGCCATCACTCACTCACTCTCAATCTACATTTCTAGAAATTTCCAATCCCTTTCACCCACCACTTCAAGCTCAATCCTTTTCATCCATCAAATCCACCCTTGAATATCAAGTTCTCCCACCATAACACACCATCATCCACTCTAAATCAGCTCGAGTCACTGTACACCTATCATATTCTGTCCAAAAAAAACCCACATTGTCCTTACAAACACATCTACAAACTAATCATCCATAAAAACCTCCAAGTTCAAGCTTTGATCAAAATCAAAAGGTAGAAATCCATGTAAAAGTTACGGTTTGGTACTCCTGAGGGAGACCAGTGGGTTCATGGAGGTCCTCTATACCTCTAATGGACTCACAAGGTCTTAGATATGCAAGAAAACCAACTTTTAAAACCCCAGCTTCAAACAGCTTAAGCGCTCAATGCCAAGATCATGAGCGCTCAAGCCTGTTGAACACTGTTTGTGTTTCTGTGGCTTCTGATCATGTTTTATCTTGATGGTATCATCCTTGTGGTTGTTTGTTGGTTCAAAAACTTTCAAATCAGTTTATCTTGTCTTCGATCATCGATCAATGAACTCAAAAAACCATAAAAATGGTATATCATCATCATCAAGTCAAGGATGATCCTATTTCATAAAGAAAACAGTGTATCTCACTCTTTTAACCATGATCAGAAAGTTTTAAGTTCATACCAACATCAAAGAATGATCAGAAATCACAGAAGTTCACAACCCTCGAATGGGGCTTGAGCGCTCAAGGCCCTCACTATGAGCGCTCAAGCCTTGCTCATTTTTGGAGTTTAGATCTTGTTTACTTTTAGTTATGTGTTCTGTTTTCAGTTTGTTGATGTGTGTGTGTGTGTTGATGTTTGGCTAAGCCAACCTAATATCGGAGTGTGTGTGTGTGTGTGTGTTGATGTTCAGTGATTCAAATGTTGTTTCTAAACAAAGAATGAAGATTAAGTCTTGTTCTCATCAAACCAGAATCATCAGAAGCATCATAAGCATGTGTGGGTGAGAGGAGACTGAGTGCTCGAACCCAAGCCTTGAGCGCTCAAGCTCCTGTCAATGGATCAGATTGGTTTAGCCTGTTTTCTGTGTTGTTCATGTTATTTCCAGTTTGTAGTCTCTGTTCTGATATCTACTAATGTCATTCTTCTGCTGCTTAGTGTCATTTGTAGTTCATGGTTATTCACTTTCATCATCGCTCATGTAGATCACAACGCACAAGCATACACTGTAATCATTGCCGTGTTCAATGTTGTTATTTGGCTTCCCATCCCTCATCCCCCGTATTTGTTCATGGTTGAATTGCATTCATTTCACGTAATCCCACAAAAGTCAAGTAGAGACCGGTCTTCGAACCGGGCGAGGGGGCTGCCGTAAAACCCTTCCCCTCTCGTAACTGAGCTCCCGAACCTAAGATAGTATGGTGATGACGGACTAGTAATCTTTATCCATTGAATGAGGCACGAGTCAATCGAGTTCGGTTCCTCAGGGACAATCCGCTAAAACCCGGGTTGCGACTCCGAATCGATTCGAGATCCTTCCGGAGGGGGGGCGTCCACACTCTCCGGTTCGGGCACTTGGGGTTCCTGTTCTTGGCTTTCCTCCTGCTCCGCCTCCATCTCTATAGCCTCATAATCAACTAACCACTCATTGAAATCGAAACCCGGTGGAGGTCCCTCCTCTTCATCCTCCTCACTCTCATCATCATCGAATTTCGGGCGGGATAGGTATCCTTCCTCCTCTGCCAGCTCTTCCGGGTCACTCTCTGGTTCCTCTGGGTCACTTTTAGTGTCACTCTCAGTGTCACTAAGGGTAGTGGGCGGAAAAGTACCATACTCACGAAGGTAAGCTGTCATCAATGGAAAGCGGTTCAGGTAATCGAAATTCGGGTCGAGGTCAGCTAATGGCCTACTAAACCACCTTTTGAATTCCTTGATTTCGGCTATCAGATCCGAGTTCATGGGAGCCATCTACACAGAAGATATCTAATCAGTACTAAAATATAGACTCAGCAGAATACTAAGGAAAGAAACCCTATTTGGTTCTATCTTTTGTTTTCTTTAGTCTTTTATTTACTAGCTTAGTGTCTACCCATTTACCAAAAGGCCGGGGTTTGAACCTAGGGCTCTGATACCAAGCTGTAACGCCCCCAAAATTTGGGCACGTTAATAATTATTCCAAACCATAAATAAAGTTTAGACATAAACTTTAAAACAAATAATATTGTCTTCATCAATAATATAAATAACAACCGGGGTGGTTCTAGGTCTTCTTCTACCCCTGCGCCGGGTCATTCCCCATTCCGGCAGGACTACTTGCCCCACAGGACTGATCTCCAAAGTATTGATCTTGTGCATCTCGATAATCTGACATAACACGTCAAAGTCGCACAAGCAACATTGTGGTATTATGTCAGGGCCATACAAGTGCAACACTGTGAGCAATAAAGCCCAGTAGTCTACACTACAAACTCTCTAAATAGCAATTCTAGAACAATAAGCTCAAAAATAGTATTTCAGACTTAAGAACAGTAAAACCATGCAATGCACCATGCGTGTCTGTACGAATCAGAGTAAACATGCGCAAAAAACAATATCGCATTTCGGTGTCTCAAAACAGTACCATGTGTCAGTTTCTCAAAACAGTATCTCAATTCAATTCTCATCAGTTTCTCAAAAATCATTTTTCTGGTATCGGTGCCTTTTTCAGCATTCTTTTTCAAATTTCATTCATCTCCCATCACTCGAAAGTTATTGGTCCGCTCAAGTTTCCTTTCAACTGGAGGCACCAACCCTTCCGCTCGAGGCCCCGGCCGTCGTGCATCACCGAACTTAACAGCCTGTTTGCACGGTCCTCCGCCCAGCAACTCACATAACACAGTCCCTGTCGTCTTGCATCACCGAACTTAACAGCCTGTTTGCAAGGTTCGTTCACCGTGTGTTGTGCACGCTTAGCCCAAACCTCCAAGTTCTCCCTGCGGAACTTGAGGTGGTGCTCTCGCTGCACTACCACATCAAATCCAACCCTCCAAGTTCTCCCCGCGGAACTTGAGGTGGCATCATTCATCTCTTTTCATTTCATCTCATTTCATTTCCCGAAATACTCTTTCTCATTTCAAAATCGCATTTACATTCTCTTCTCTATTTTCTCATCAACAGTTATTCAAACATTCTCTTTGTCCGTGTTGTAACGTATCGTGTACGTTCTCAATGCCATATGCTCAAAATAATTCCCATGCAATATTTTCCCAAAACTCTTCTCTAAAAAAAGAAATCATGTTTTTCTCTCATGAAAAACATTACATAAAATCATGCACTTTAATGCACCAACTTTTCCCAAAATAAACTTTTCTCTCCATAAACTCTACTTTTATCCAAAAATCCAATTTCTCTCTTTTTCTTTGAAAACACAATTTATTTCTTTTCTAGAAGAAATAAAAGTTAGTAAACTTTCTTTTTCTTGCAATTTCTCCAAAAATGACTTTTTTCTAGAAATTTATGACTAAAAGATTTAACCCATCTTTGTCATAAGATTTTCTCATAAAAAATCTAAATAATTATTAAAAACTTCTTTTTAGAAAAACCAAATTTTTAAAAAAAAAGTTTCTTCTACACTTTCTTGAAAACTTTCTTCTCCAAGAAACTGTATCAACTTTCTACAAAATCTTTTCTTTTAGCACAACAACACACTTTTATTTAGAAGAAATATTCCCACTAAAATTTTCGTAGAAAAATTCGTAGAAAATAATTGATGTTGGAAAAGTTCATCCATACACTTTATTTTTTAAACTTCTAATCTTTCCAAGAAAAATCAAACTATTTAATCTTGTAAAAATGTGGTTAGCAAAAGTTAAACTATATCTAGAAATGATCAATCTACTAATTTTAGAAAGAACCAATTAATTAGTAAATCAAGCTAGTAACCCACCCAAAAAAATTAGTGATTTCAAGAAACTTAGAAACTTTCTAAATAAACCAGATTTAAACTTTCTCTCCTAATCTCTTCTAATTTATCTTTTGGACTAGTTTAATCTCATGGAATCAACCACTAATTTCATGAAGAACCAATCTAATTAATATCAACTAAGAAACCTTAATACATGCATGATTTTGTTTTAAAATGCTTCAAATCCCAACATAGAAAACTAATTAGAAATTACTTAATGAACTAGAAATAACTAATTAGAAAGATGGTTTAGTAAACTACCTCAAATTCCGGGTGTTAACTGGAAGCCGATAAGCAATCCTTTGTGAGTGAGAGGCTCTCTAATCAACCAACTTGTCTACTAATTAACTTAGTAGAAAATCAATTAAAAACTAAATGGGTTGACTATGGAGGTGGTTAGAGTAGGTTTGTAGTTGGGAAAAGAAGAAAGCACAATAAAGTTTGAGAAAAGGTTGTGGGTTGACAAATGAAGTGTGGCCTTTTATAGCAAAAAATGAGGTTTCCCTCCCTCTACCAAAACCTTCGGCCCTCTCTCTCCCTAGCCCTGGCTGAACCACTCCAAATGGGGTGTAAATGTGTGCCATAAATTGGCACATGGAAAGTACACAAATAGATGCCAACTTACACTCGAGATTTTAGGTCCTAGGCTTAAGTGGTGTACTCACAAGCTAAGGGAAATTTAGTGGGACAAGTTACTTGGGAAAAAAAAGTAGTAGAAATAGGCCTCTTGTTGTGTAGAATTTTGCATGGTCACCTTTGTTATGGGGTGTTTTTGGAAGCTTATACACAAAAATTGTGCATGTGCTAGCATAGTACCCTGGGGTTGAGCTCAATAGGCTTCTATAGGGGAATATGCTTCCTTAAAACATGGATGCATGTTTTATGGTACTTGGTGGCCAAGTCTTAGGTTGCTTAGGTTTAGGCTTGTAGATTGTGTACAAGTTCAAGCATAATGCATGTGCTTGTCCAAGTTAGACTAGATTCCCTCCCAAAATAGTAAGGCATGTTCTAACTAGTTTTGGTACAAAAACCTAGATCTTAGGGCTTTTCCCCACACAAAACTCTTGCTTGTACAAGTAAACAAGCATTTACTCTTGCACATGCACACACACACACACACATACACACACACACTCTCTCCCTCTCTCTCTCCACTCTCTCTCTCTCTCTCTCTCTCTCTCTCTCTCTCTCTCTCTCTCTCTCTCTCTCTCTCTCTCTCTCTCTCTCTCTCTCTCTCTCTCTCTCTCAAAGCTCCAACTTCCAAAGTTGGGAATATGGTACATGGTGAGTACTCAGTTAGGTTTGAATAATAAAGTTGGTGGTTAGAGTTGGTTTGGGCATTAAGAGGAAGCTCCGGCTTGTTCGGGTGTGCAACGGGTGTGTTACTCGGCCTCGTACATTTGCATGCACGGCTTGAAGACCAATTATCGAAATTAAAAAGGAATTTTATTAATCTAATAAGGAAATAATCCAATTAATAGAAAATAAAAATAATTTATTGAATTATTAAACAAAAAATCGGGTCGTTACGTTTTTCGGGTCTTATTTTTGCCTATTCTGAATTATTGTTAGTTTGTATCAAATTATTTACGATTAAGCTTCCATCTTGATGACAAGAATCTGAAATTTAAAAATTTTAACTAAAGGCAAGAAAAGGTTTACTGCAGAAAAGAAAAAATTCAAAACGAATAGTATTATTTTTATATTATTTTGGTCCTTTTTGAACATTTTAAAGATTTGGCCACATTTTTTTACATGTTTTTATTTCTCTCCTTTAGATGAATATGAAAAGTCAAATATTTTGACCAAAAAAGATATTCGCTATCAACGAAAAATAAGCCTAAATTTAAAAAATAAGACAGTCCTAACTCAACTTTAACTGCCGCATCTAAATTTAGGGGTGCACACTGTAACGCCCCCAAAATTGGGCACGTTAATAATATTACAAATTAATAATAAAAAGTAATAATTAAGAGTCTGATACAAAATATCCATTCTCTAGTTACTACATTAATCTCAACCGGGTGGGATCTATGGATCTGTCTATCCCAGTAGAACTTGTGCACGTTGGCAGCTCCTCCTGCTCTGTAGGCCTTTTGACTGCGGAACTCCTCATGTTCATCACGGTAATCTGATATAATACGTCAGAGTCGCGAGGCAATATCGTGGTATTATGTCAGGATCACACAAGTGTAACACCGTGAGCGACAACGCCCTGTAGACAGTTCTACTCAAACCTTAACTAGCAATTCTAGAGCAATATACATAACTGGTAGAGTAAAATAGGAGTTTATCGAAAATAGTATGTCTCATGAGTGTTAATATGTCAGTGTCAATGCAGATCAGAGTATATCGTGCGCAAATAAACTGCGTCCCGTATTATCTTTTTAGTGTCACATTCTTCTTCAAATTTATTAATCTGGACTGCTTTCGACTACCGGGCCAACAGTTAGTTCACTCTAAAAGTTATTGGTCTGTTTCCGTCTCCTTTCAACTGACGGCACCAACCTTTCCACTTAATGTCCCGGCCGTCTTGCATCACCGATCTTAACAGCCTATTTGCAAGGTCTGTCCACCCCGCGGCTCACACAACATAGTCCCAGCCGTCCTGTATCACTGAACGTAACCAGTTTGTTTACAAGGTCCATCCACTATGTGTTGTGCATGCTTAGCCCTAACCACCATGTTCTCTCCACGAAGTAGGGGCGGCGCTCTAGCTGCACTACCGTATTCATTTCAACCATTTTCATTCTCATCTCTATTTCTCGTCAATGCTATTCAATCATTTTCCCATAAGCCGTGTCGTGTCGATATTGTTTCATGTCGTGAATATGCAGCATGATTTATAAACTCGTTTTGTGTCAATGCATCTTTTCTCGAAAAATGTGTCACTTATAAACATATCTTTTCTTATGCGACCTTTTCTTGATGAATGAAATAACCAAGAAAGCCCCAAGTCGGATGGCCGGACGAGTCCAGTTAAAATCACCATTCCTTCCTTAGACAGCGCAAAGCTTGTCTTTTTGACAGACTTTCAAAGGGGTTTACCTTTGGGTCATTCCACAGTCTAAAGTTAGTAAAAAATATATGCATGTATGAAATCACTTTTGGGAAAAAGTTTAGTCAGCCATATTTTCTTTTTTCAAAGTCAGTCGGACATTATAACGGCTCATTTTTGAAAAGTCAATTTTTATCTGTGCATTATAATGACTACGTGATATTTATAAAAACGTTTCTTTTTATTACTGCTAACTTTTACCGTAAGCTAAGAACAAATAAGTAACTTTCCAGAAAAATTATAACGACTACGGTAAGTAATTTTAAGGAAAAATTAAAATGACTACGAGCATCATAAAAACATAAAAAAAAAATTACTTTAGGAGTGGTTAGAAAAGCTACCATAATTCTGAGTGTTAGTCGCAAGCCGAATAAGCTAGGTTGATTTTCCGGCTAGAATTACCGTAAGCGAAAACAAGTTTCTACCAACTAAGCTTCTACTTTTTGGATTGGAGGGTGGCTTTGAGTGGTGGAGGGTGGTGGAGCTACTTTGAGTATGGAAGAACACTTGAGTTTTTCTTGAAAAACTCAAGAAAGTTTACTACTAGAAAGCTACTTTAAGACTAACAAAGGAGAAGTGAGGTTTTGGGGTGAGAACAAATGAGAGGATTGCTCTCTATTTA